>LOJH01001536.1:5323-23508 GCA_001685095.1 Ellobius talpinus
TGCTGCTGCTGCTGCTGCTGCTGCTGTTTTTATGTCAGCAACAGAGAAGACAGAGTTAATCCTAAAAAAATCCCATGTCGCTAAAAGTAAATGAGTTCTTCCTTGGAGAATGAGCCCCAACATCCCACCCTCATGCACCAGGAACATCGCTGAGCTCAGAGGATGCTACCTGGTTCTTTGGGAGTAGCTTTCTTTCTTTGCATCACTCCTGGTGACTAACTTGCAGCCCAGATGCTTTACACAGTAGGGCATTTCCTCTTTCAGGACTGGCCACAGATGTTCAAAGGATGATCCTTGCTCACAAACTACCAGCTGGCATTTAGCATCTTGCTGTGGCTGATTGCCTGATAGATCACCCCAATATGAGGCACAACAGAACACCAAACTGGAAAGTGGTTCTGCCACACCAATGGTCCCAGTGAGATTGGAGACAGATTGTGTTTGATCAAAGAGGAGAAAGGGGGAAAAGGGAGTTAGAGTAAAACACGATCATAAAATTGATTTTCCATGAAACCAAACCTAAACAAGTATCAAAAAGACTACAAGGAAGGCATTTGAGAGACACAGAAAATGTAATAGGCTTGTGTTGAAAACACACCACTGTCTGGGATTGTTGTTCCTAAAAATGTCAAATATACCCTTGCAGATTGCAAATATACCCTACAGGTTTTCAGGGGAAGGGAGCCCACAAAGACAAACTGCACGACTTTCAATATAGCCAGATACATGGACTATGACATTGGGATAGAGATGTAACCACGGACAAAGTATTTAGTATTTAAATTGAGATCTATATCTGTAGACCACAGATCATAGAAATCCAGTTCATAGAAATAATCAGGAGAATTTTCTGAAATAAACCGTGTCAAATACCTAGCATAGGATCTGGTCCAGAATGGCCTTCTTAAATGGTGAACTTATTTGATGACTCACCACGTGCATATGCTCTGGTGACATTGCCGAAAGCAACGCGATATAGGTAACTTGGAGTGCAGAATGCCTGAGTTCCTATCACAGCTCTTCCACCCACTCCCCACATAAATTTAGTGAAGTTATTGAACTTCTGCATCCCTTGGCTTCCTCATTTTCAGAGACTGTGGTCAGAATTTAGGCAAGTGGGTGTGCTCACTAAACTCAAGAAGCAGTGATTGGCGTGTGGAAGCATGCACAGGTGGTAAGGCCGCTGCTAATATGGTTCTCACCTCCTAAATCTTTACATCCTCTTGCCACAGATGCTGTTTCTATATCTAATTTTCCAGCAAGACACAGCTGAAACAGTGTAAGTGAATTATAGATTCAGGATCTAAGCACAGGCAGCCTCTGCCTTGTACTTGGTTTATGAGAGCATGAAGCTGGTAATGATAGAATAAAAAGCATGACAAATCTATTTTGATCTTTTCTTTCTTGTGTATGTCTGTGCTCATGAGCATATGGCCAAGAGTACACACTGTATTCACTTGGAGGTCAGAGATCACCATCATGTGATTTCCTCAATCCCTCTGTACCTTACCCATTAACTTCTTTAATGTGCATGTGCCTATGCTTGCACATATGTATGTGCACTATGAACACGGAGGAGACCACAGAAGTCAGAGGAGGGTGTTGGATGCCCACTGGGGTTACAGTTAGCTGGGATCTGTCCCATGGTGGTGCTGGAAACTGAACTTGGGTTGTCTGAAAGAGCATTAAGGGCTCTTAATTACCTGCTAATCTTTATCTCTAACCCCCCACCTTATTTTTGAGTCAGGGTCTCTCTCTGCATCTTGATGTCACAGATACAGGTAGCCTCAAGGATCTTCCTGCCTTCATCTCCCTAAGGTTGGGATTGCAGTCACAGGCCACTGCACTTGACTTTTTCACATAGGTGCTGGGTTTCTAACTCAAGTTTGATCTAACTGAGCCATCTCCCTAGCTCTTATTTTGATATTTTCATCCAGATTTTTTGTAGTGATCTGGCTTTATAACCTTGAGAAGTGCCTAAGCCACGCAGTGTCCTATTTGTACGATAGGGAAATAATGTTAACATGTGATGAGCTAATAAAGCTGGAGTAAGAACTTAGTGAGATATTGCAGAACCGAGCGCATAGGATCCTCTCCAGTTATGTTAACTTCTATAAGAAGCATTGTTAGCAAAAATCCCAAATGCCAGGAATCACTTAGTGCTCTTGCGTCCCTTTGAGACAAACAAGATCAAGTTTTAATTCTCTATAGTTATCTGTGACATTGTCCTGGGACCTTTCGGAAAAAGCAGTCTGATTTAGGCCTGGAAAAAAATACAGGTGGCCATGCAAAACGGTCGTTTGTCCTGCAGAGAAGGAGAATGCATAACTCATTTACGTGTCTTGCTTTGGGGTGGATTTGATAAGTCAAATGCTGGTAGTTCAACATCAAAATCACTGCAGCTGGCAATGTACTGGCAAACAAGTGTCTTTGTTGTCCCTAGAAATCTTCTATCAGTGTGGGCTCAGTGTATAGGAACCAAAGGGATGAGCGACAACATGGCACCCAGACAGGAGTTGGGAAAGAAAAATCATTCAAGGGCGAGCATGGAATGAGAATCATCAGTGACAGAAGCACACCGTTCCACAGAGCAGGGAACAAGTAGTATTCTCTGGACATTTAGTATAAGCCTGTACTTCTCACACAGCATTCAAAGGGTTATGAGATCATTAATTTGGCATTAGCAATTAGTACATGAGACATACTACAAGCCTATGCTATAGCTTCTTGCCACAGCAACCAAAGAAACTGATAGGGCAATGCTCATTTCTTACAGACATCCTATTATTGAAAGTCCTTTATGTATTAGTGGTATGTCCAGGATGTACTACTTTTCCTTAGGGTTTATAGGGCACAGTACCTATAAACCCTGACAGGGAGCCAATGACAGACCAAAGTCACAATCACTTCCAAGTCAGTGAGCCACTGGGTTCACTGGAATTACTCATAGGAGTATGGGTAAAGGGTTCCTTAGGGGAGCAGAGGCCATCACCAAAATGCTCACCCCAACCCAGGTGACAACTGGTAATACTGGAATCCTGTAGCTCTCTGGACAACCTGCAGGTAGCTGGACAGGTGAGTGAGCCTGGTCCAGGTAATAGTGCTGATCAGAGTTTCTCCCAGGTACCTGGGCTAGTTAAGTCCCCTCCCCAAGTGGTTATTTACTAGTTCTAGAGGAGAAGGACCCTATGAACCTTATAAGTTTAAGATTTTCCAAACCTTTGAAGTGTGTTTATTTCCAAGTCTCAGGAATCTCCACAGAGGAGGTAATGTTTCACCTTGGAGGAGACTGCTACCCAGTACCCAGATGGGGCAGAACAGAGTCAATCAATTGTTATTGGTTGTAAGAATCCTGTCCAGTGTATCTGGAGTTCATCAAATTTTTGGTGAAAACTTGAGTTGTTTGAAAGTAGGAGTGAGGGGTGAGTGCAGCCCTGACTAACGTAGAGTACAGATACATGAGTGAGACAGTTCATTATGACAACATGGAGATGCTTTGGCTAAATGGAAGGATGGAAGATCCAGGGAGCTATGACCTCAGGCGGAAGGGAAGGATGCCTGTCTCTTTCATGGGTAGAAAAAAAATACAAAGAAGGAAGAAAGACCTTTTGGCTACACAGAACCCATGAAATGATCAGTGAGCTAAAACAAAGAGCAGGTAATTGCCTCAGAATAATTATTTTTTTCTTTTCAGTTCCTTTTGGTGAATGGCCAGGTAATGCTTTCATAGGATCATGAAAAAAAACGAGAAGCTGTTTTTTATTCTGCATTATATGTATTTTCTGTATCTCTGGATCATAGAAGCATGAAGCATGAAACATGGCTCAGAACATTACATAATGTTGATGAATAATAATTTAAGATGTTTATATTTATTTCATGCTATGGAATATTTGTTTAATGATGCAAAGATGTGTTACATTATTTTATCTCTCATTTGTTTAGCTCTGTAAAGCTGTGTTAGTTTGCCTGTCTAAAACACATAATTGGTCTAATAAGGAGCTGAATGGCCAATAGCTAAGCAAGAAAGAGAAATAGCCAGGGCTGATGGGCAGAGAGAATAAATAGGAGAAATCTAGAAAAGAGGAGAGTGAAACCAGGAAAGGAGAAGGAGAGGAGGACGCCACGGGCCAGCCGCTCAGCCACACAGTCAGCCATGGAGTAAGAAGGAAAGAAAAAACATTTTGAATAAATAAAGGTAAAAGCCTGGAGGCAAACCATAGTTAAAGAGAAACGGGGTAATTTAAGTTAGAAAAACTGGCTAGAAACAGGTCAAGTTAAGGCTGGACGTTCATAAGTAAGAATAAGTCTCCCTGTATTTATTTGGGAGCTGGGTGGCAGGGCCCCAAGAAGTAAGAAAAAAAAGCAAAAGAACAACAACAAAGCAACTACAACATTAGTTAATAAAGATGCTATGGGTGAAGAGGTCCTGAGGTAAAGGAAAAAGCATTTCAGCCTTGACTCATGACAAGATAAATGTATCAGCAGAGCCCACGGAATGCAGTTTTCCTTGTCCCATGTGGTGTTTCTCTACAGCAACGACAACAACAATAATTTTAAAGGTTTTTTTTAATTGCATATGTGGGTATATGCATGTGAGTACAGTGCCTATGGAGGACAGAAGAGGGCGCCAGATGCCGTGGAATTGGGATTAAGTTTTTTGTGACCAAACCTATTTTCACTAGAACAGAAAATACTCCTGGTCATCTCCAGAGCCATCCCTCCAGCCCTCGTGATAGTTTAAATAACTGTAACGTAAGTGACTTAGGTTAGTCAAGATAAGAAACTATGACCCAAGCATAGAAGAACCAAGACTTTGTTGGAGGAATAGAGATTAGCCCATCCAGGCTATCTTCCTGAGAAGAAAACAGTCACTAACAGCTGTGGCCACTCTGAAGTAAAGTTACCATACAGAGCTCCCAGGAGCACTGAAATTTCAGATAAACAATGAATAACTTTAGTACCTTTCTCATGCAAAATTTGCCACATACTTATATGAAACATCTTTTAAAAATCCGGTATGCGAATTTAACTAGATAACTTCCCCCCCCCAAACCTGGAAACTTTGCTGCAAGGGCTTAAGGAAAAGGCTCAAAGAATGTGAGAGATGCCCAAAGGGGAGGTTTCATTAACTTCCTAGCAAACCTGTCCCTGACAGTTGTGGTTAATTGCCACATTTCACAGCTGCAGACACTGAGGCCATACTTAGCCTATAGAGTCAGAAGTGAGGAAATCACATGTTTGAAATGAGTTTAAATTATTATAAAGTTTGGGGGCATTTACACAGGGGAAATGAAAGAGATGTATTGCCAGAGTGAAAGAGATTAGAATTTCCCCGCCTACATAATAGCTATAGAAACTGTTAATGACTGATTTCACACAAGGGAATTGAGAGGGACTTCATAATTTCACTATCTCTATGGTGTTTGAAGCCCTCAATGGCTGCCTAGCCAATGGATATTGGCTATGTTGCCGAAAACCTTAGCCCCATATATAAGTGTGCACAAGAAAGTTGTCTTCGCGTTGCTGCTTAGCCAAGGGAAGTGAAATTTGAGTGTGAGGCACAGGCCTCTTGGCCTCACAGGGAATGGGCATCATCATTACTGAAGCTCCTTTTGTCTCCCAAGATCACTTTGAAGTTGAAAAGGCTTATGGGATGAGATCTGCGACAATGCAGTCTACCCCACATACCTCTATCACCCCAATTTCTCAAGCCACGAGTAGCACGTAGTAAGCCACCACCACCACATATGTGATGTTCATTCCTTCTGTGCCTTTCCTAGAACACAGTAGCAAGACTAGAAACCTGGTTTTGGACTCAAACCTTCCCTGATGCGTCTTGTGTCTTGGAGCTCCGCCAGGGTGCTGCCGTTGTGACCCAAAGAAGATCGTGTCAACAGTACTGGGGTACCACAGACCTTACTGTTTCCCAGTCTTTTCTCCTTTGTTTAGTAACACAAGGCTAGCGGTGGGAAATGAAGCCATCAAAAGAAACAGATATATTAAAATTTTAATGTGGTAAGCAGCGTACATCCCTAAAAATCTGTTTTGTTAGAAAAATCCTCTATACTTAAAATTAGCGAGCCGTTCACTTATAGACCAACTCTGAGAGTTTTAAAAGTCAAGTCCCTTTATCTTTTACTCAATCTGTGGGCCCTCTGGGGGGACTTCTACTATATACTACATAATAAAAAGAGTGCTGAGAACACCATACTAAAGTGGGTGGTAAGACTGCCTCAAGGTTGGAGAAGCTAGAGCCTAGGCTGTCTAAGAGGAGACATGGTCCCATGGAAATTGTCACATAATCTGAACCAACCGGTCTTGCAAACTGTAATCTTCCAAAGCTTGAAAGCCCTTTGACTTGTCGTTCTCCAGGTCAGACAGCTTCTTCAGTCAGTTATCTTGGAACTCAACTCTACATTCTCTCACAAATGCATTTTCTTTCTTGTGACTAAAAAGACACTTTCCTAATCTCCTTATGATAGAGAACCCAGAACGGATCCCCCAAGTGTGCAGATGTCTGTGAGGGAAATGGTGACCCATCTGTCTTCATCTCAAAGCAAACAATGGAATTAAGCTCCAGAAAAACAACCATAAAAACAACAAGGTTGCCAGGCGGTGGTGGAACACACCTTTAATCCCGGCACTCGGGAGGCAGAGGCAGGAGGATCTTTGTGAGTTCGAGGTCAGTCTGGTCTACAAAGTGAGTTGCAGGACAGCCAGAGCTAAACAGTGAAACCTTGACTTGAAACACTTGAAAGAACAAAACGAAACAAAAAAACAAAGTCATGTGGTTTACGCACAACTGTAGATAATCGAGTGAATTAAGACAATCTCAACGACAAATACTGTATGGTTTCTACAATTTATGGTCACCAGATATTGCACCAGACACATGAAACCACACAAGGTTCTATGAAAGGGGAAGTAAAGCTTCTTAGGGAGAAAGGAGACTGAAGGGAGTGGAGAGGGAGAATAAGGGAAGGTAGAGAGTATAAGGAGGGATGTAGTTAACACAAAATATATACTTGTTCGAGATGTTCAGCATCAATGAATAAAATAAATAACATGTATTTAGAATAAAAAATGAAAATAAATTGAAAAAACAGGTACTTCATCTTTACGCAATGGACTTGTTAGCTTACTTTTACTTTCTCAAGCTTGGAGTTTCTACGCTTTGAAAATCTCTCATTGCCCTTCAGCCTCTTTCCTTACTTTCTTATCTATGCTAAGGACAACAAAGTCTCAATTTCCTTCTGCTCCTTGGCCCTGCACCGTCCCTGTCAAAGCCCTTTCCACCTGCTCCTGGGATTGTCTGCTGAGTTCACCATATCTATGCGAGCTTGCTGGTGCCTGGGATGCAGGAGACTGTGCTATAGGCTGACTTTATCATGCCAAGGTTGGCACCTAGGAAGGTGAACAAGATTTGCAAGGTGGTGGCATAGATATGTGTGGTGAAACACTGTGTGGCTCTCTGGGAAGGCTGCCTGCTTTTTGCTGAAGATGCGAAACTAATGGTAGGAAGGAGTCCCTCAAAATTTTTTTATCTTATTTTTAATTGTTTGCCTGTCATTTGCCACATGTTAGACTACTGCTTCCCAAGGCATGACACACAAAATGGGAAGTATTACATTTCTGAATAGTATAATAAAATCTATTATATTTTATTGCTCTATTGGAGCAATGCCCCCAAAAATCTCCATTTTCATACCCAGACACCTTCTGAACACCGCCATGAAAGTAGTGAATGGCCCAAAATTATTTTTAAATATACTACTGCTGTTGCTGTAGTGTTGGTGTGTGTCCTGGAACTCGCTCTGTAGACAGTCTTTCACCTTACGAAGTCCCTTTAAACTAGATTATTCCTAGGCCTAGGAGCTTATAGTAATGAGGTAGTGGTGGACAATCAAAAGCAAGAAAGAGAAAGGTGTCCAAAGCATAGCTTTCAGACCACAGCAAGATGGACAAAGGCCAGAACACCGGGAAAGAGGCTGGGCTTAGTCCTGATTCTTCTTCCTCAGCATTCCTTCTGTGAGCTGTGTGTAAAGATAGGACAAGAACTACCCAGTAGGATGAGGCTCAAGAAAAATCCCAGGGACATGTTAGGAAGTGTAAGGACAAGAGTAGAGTAATAAAACCAGCATTCCACAAAGACAGATTAACCTACTCTCAGAACCCTGTCCACTAATAAGCTACTACTCTTCAAAACAACATACCAAAGGGTTAAGAGGGCTCCAAAACTTACAGTATTTCCCTGGCTACTCCTAAAAATGCACATTAAGGGGCAAATTTCACTTGGTGTGATTGTATATTTTTATTTTGCTTACTTAAACTGTTATTGATCATTTGTTAAACTATCATGAAATGAGTTTTGTATTAAGAGGAAAAAATAGGGGTGTGAGATAGCTCAGTGGGTACAGCATTTGTCACACAAGTTTGAGGACATGTATTTGATCATGAGAACCCATGTTAAAAAGTCAGATGTGTTGGCTTATAGCACCAGTACTAACGAGGCATAGACAAGTGCATCCCTGGGACCCAGGTGCCCAGCAGCATAGCCCACTCAGAAAGCGCCAGGCCAATGAGAGATCGTGTCTCAAAACTCAAGGTACATCTTGTCATCTCCCGAGGTGGACTCATGGCATCTATGTGCAAACATAAAAGTATGCACAAATAGCTGCACACAAATGAATGCACACACACACAAATGAATAAATAAAAGAACAAAATTGTTTACAAATTTGAACTAGGCAAACATATGTTTTGATTTACTGAGTTCTTTTTTTAATAAAACCTATATTCAATCTACTTAAGGCAGATTATAGATGACTGCTGCTGAGTTCTATATTCTTGGCTGTGGCTAGAGAAAGAATTCACAGTAAAGGGGACCGTGGGAGTGTCTATCATTTACAACCCCATGTTTTCATAAATGGAAGCAGCCAGGAAGAACACAGCTGTCACCATTCCCCCCCCGCCAAAAAAAGTGCATGAAGGATGGGCACCACTTGAGCCAGGGCCAACCTGATAGGCAGGTTGTCTCACAGAGCAGATCTAAATTTTTGAATGGTTCCAGCAGGTTTAATAGCTTGCATATGTATAAAAGGATATGTGGATTCAATCATCTGGCATGTGCCTTTGGCTGTAGATAAATCCTAAAAACTAACCTGCAAGCTGCCCACCGTCCCCTAATATTTTAAATAGTTGGCGATCAAAAGAAAATTGGAGCAGACTAGATAGGATGAAAGATTCACCTGGACTGGAAATCTGAAAAGATTTGTTTAATCTCCCTCCCTTGTGCATCTTCACACTGCAGATTCCAGTTGGAGAGGAACCGCCTGCTTGCTCAGAGGGAAGGCTGTCCATGTAATGTGTCTTGGCCAATTGAAAATTGGCAGCATTCACGTTCTCAGGGGGACTTCTTCTTGCCAAGCTTCTAGGACATTTCCCAAGACCTAAAAGATTGCCCAGTTGGACACCAGTCTCACTAAGCACACAAACTTTTCATCACATGGCCAGACTTTTCAGAACTCTGAATTGTTAGCAAGCAGAAAAGACAGCAAGGCTCCACTCTTGCCCACTCAGATTATTCTAAATGTCACCAACACAGTCTCCTTAAGAGACTGAGAAAGAACACAAATTCCCTGCAAGGTACAGCTAATTAAGAGAGACAGCAAAATTTAGATAGAGGAAAAGAACAAAACAGATAAAGGCACTTTTACAGATTAAGCAAAAATCCAATTGTGGTCTTAACAAAAACTTAACCTTTAGCTCAGGATCAGTTCTAACGTCATTCAGTTTATCCAAAGAATTCTATTTATCCTGGGCACAGAAGAAAAGGTCAAGAGCTAGATTCCAAGGTTTTTGAGGAGAAAGATACATCTCTAAATTACTACATGAATTCAACCTTTTGGAAGAAATAGTCCATATTCATTTAAAAAAACCTTTTTCTGGGACTTGGGAGCATATTTCTAAATATTTGGCTGGGATTGAATGGTGGGAATTATGTGAATGCCCATTTCAGCTAAACCCTTCTAAAATTATGGTATTTGTTCATGTGTAATTAAAAAAAGCAGTCTTGGAAATTTTTCTATAGTTTGTGATGGGGTCATTAAATAAATTGGACTAATTATGACTTTACAAACGTAATTGTAAATTAAAGTATCAAAAACAAATTCAGTTACAGCTGTTTGGGAGAGTTGTTGCTTAAAACTTCACTTATCACCACATAATATAATTAGACAATTACCAAATGACAGAGAGTGATGATTATAGCAGTCCAAAGAAAAAGTCTTCAACTCTTGAGGAAAGTCACTGGCAGCTCCTAATAAACAAAGAAGAGCGTAATTTGTTTAGGTTTGGTTTTGGGGGGTTTTGTTTTTGTTTGTTCGCTTGGTTGGTTGGTTGTTTTGGTTTGGTTTTTGACTTTCTGTTGTTGTTTTGGGTTTTGGTTTTGATTCTTTTGGCCTTTTGATTTGCAATAGATTTAGTCATCTGGTACCTAGACCCTAATCAATTGTATCCATTAGGCACCATTGCCATAGCATCAGGGACCATTTACTTATATGTCCATCTCTTTCCAGTCTTCCTGTCACCAAAAATAAATCTGCAAATAAGCATCCTGGATGGTGACCAGAAAATGAAAGGCAGAACAGTTCCTCTATTTATCATCCCTGAACTTTTGAGAAAGTCTTTTTTTAAACATCAGTGTAGATGGAGACATATCTATGTGTATATCAAGTATAATATATTTCACCTGTTAAACACAATGACTGCTCCATGGGTATGTCCTAAAGAAATAATTTGTGTTGTATCAACTCTATAGAAGCATACTTAATATTACCCTTCATTAATGCTCAATTAAATACATGACTAAATTAGAGAAGATGAACGAAGTTAGGCAGCTGCTTACTGACCCAGTAGACAGTGGGCTTTTACTTATCATTGGGAAGGTAAAGGGATAAAGATAAAGTATGATTAATGATTGGTAGAAGTTCACTGAGCTGTTTGGGATAAGAAGCAGAGGGACAAGGGAAGTAGTAAGAAGACCAAGATGCCTGCACAAATAACACACCATACATTATCAGACTGCCTCTAGAGGCAGACAGGCCCTCAGTGCTCCTGCTCAAGTAGCATATCCAAGATAGATACTAAGCCTCTCGCAGACAGTTAGCATAGTTATATGGATACCCTAGGAGAAGGGATAGTAGCCATCCTAAGTTACATCTTGACAAGAGAGGAACTACTAGGGGTGAGGAAGATAGCCCAGTCAATAAAGAGTCTGCTTTGCAAGAATAAGGACATAAATTCAATCCCTCAAAATGCACATGAAAATGCTAGGCATGGTATAGATGTGTGCTTGTAATCTCGGCCTCAGGGTGGATGAGACAGAAGGACCCTTGGGGCCAACTGTCCAGCTAGTCTAGCCAATTGGTGAGCTCCAGACCAAAGAAAACTCCTACCTCAAAGGAAGTGGACTGTTTTTCCTAAAGATGGCCCCTGAAGTTGCCTCTGGCTTCATATGAACACATGCACACCTACACACATGGGCACACACACACACACACACAGTAACAAAGGGAACTATTATACTTTCTAGCGAGGCCAGACACAACAACCAAGGAGGAAACAAACACAGAGAATGCTAGCAGGTGGAGGTGAGTGTAATGAAGAAAGGGCAGTTGAGATGATTTGAAGGCTGGGGAGACTGGAATTAACAGAGCAGGGGATTCACTGCTAATTGGTATCCTCCTCAGCCCCAGTTTTTAGTGATATTCTTCAATGATTACAACTTGCCTCGACAATATACAAAGTGGTCTCACTACTAGTTATAGAAAGCATGATGAGGTAGGTTTGGTTCCAGTTTCTGGCTGGTCATGTGGTCTATGACTAGGGAAAGTGGTTCCAGTGAGCTCAGAAAATGCCATTCTGGGGATAACTTCAATGTACATCAAACATCATGTTAGAACAGAAAGAAAAATTGAAGAGGAACACTTACTTAGAGGAGAAATCAACAACTGTTCACATTTTAAAAAGCTGTATTTGCCTAACAACTAATAATGATTTAAAAAGTTCCAGTACTTTCTAGCAGCAAGATCACGAGACTCTTCTATGAGTTGTGATTGCTCGTGTGGAAGATCAGGGGGAAGATCTCCCATATCCTAATATCTCAGGATGTACAGCACCCAAGTCTTCAGTATTCTTCAGCTTAAGAATGAATTCTTTCTATTTCTCTTTTTACTGTATTTATTAGGGGGAAGCCACTGCATGGATGTGGAAATCAGAGCATAACTGACAGGATTCAGGTCTCTCCGTCTACGAAGAGGATCCCAAGGATCAGGTCATATAGGTCACACGGCTTAGCAACAAGGGCCTTTACCTGCTGAGCCATCTCTCTTGCCCCTAAAATTTAAAATGTAAGCAGTAAATTCTATTTCTTTTTCGGTCTAAGTTTTTGCAGCAAGTTTTCCTACAATGTTTTTGAGTGAGGAGTGTTCCCCAACACCAAGGAGTTGACAAGTACATTACCTATGATTGTTTCAAGAAACTGCGGTATAGATGGTCTGATGCAGCTAAATGAACACAAAGCAGCACAAGCAGTGTCTGTCAGTCCCCTGCCTCACATGTCCTTGCCCCATCCTCTGTTTAAACAGGCGCTATTTATACTCATTATAATAAGCAAATGGAATAATGTGATAAGTCATGCCTTGCTGAATTTTAAATTCTCTGGTTAATGTATGAAATTAAGGTAAATTTATTCATTTTAGAAATGGTACGATAGTTATTATGTGCCCATTTGACCCTTTAAATTAAACCAATTAAGTGTAACTATCTGCATTATTATTTCTGTGATGGATGGATGATTGGATTTTATCAATTTCTTCCCTAACAGCCAGATCGTACATGTACCTATCCACTGCACACCATCCTTTCCATCCTCTGTTGCACATTCTGTGGCCTTTCTCCCATGCTAATGTTAGCAATCTCTCTCAAAAACACTGATGGGAAAATTGTTGTCAGCAACAGAGCAGTATTTCTACTTTGGTCAGTTTGCAACCCGTCTTCTTCCACCCGTTCTGTGACATTTAGCCCATAAATGAATTGGGCTTAGACTAGTCATTTCCTTGAGAATTTTTCTCTCAGTTTTTATAGGAAAGACTTTAGACCATTGGGCTGGAAAGACAGCTCAGCAATTAAGAGCACTGGCAGCTCTTTCAGGGAACCTGTTTCAATTCCCAACACCCACATGACAGCTCATAATTGTCTGTAACTCCAGTCCTGGGGTCCCGGGGGATCAGACACTCTCTTCTGGCCTCTGAGGGCAAGACGTGCACATATATACAGCCATATATGCAAAAACACATCCATATATGTAATTTTTTTCAAAAATAGAGATGTGGACCAATACAGCTAATAATTGTTCTAAATTTAATTTTTAATTTAAGGCTTTACATCTTAGAAATACAATCTTCCCTTGCCTGTTTCTTTATTTTCAGATAAGGAATCCCAATTATTTGCTGATATCTTACCAAGTACCCACATGTTACCCTGATTGATAATGTCCCTTCAAAGACTCAGAGAATTCCAGAAAATATAGATATTGGACCCCAAGCTGTAAGAGTTATGTCACAATATTCCATTTACTTTCCCTAATCATTTGATTCCATCTGACCTTCTCTTTCAGCTGTCAATCTCTGTAAATCCTTCCTTTCACCCTTGTCCATATTTTCTTTCATACGCAGCCTTAGCCAACCTCCTTTAAGTCTACCCGCCCCCTGCAAGCAGCTTCTGTTAGGTCCTCGGCTCTCTATGACGTATTTGGAATAGCTCCCCATATTTAGGATAATCTCCTACCCTGAGTCTGCACTGTCTTCATTGTGAACCTCTGAAAGCCCGTTTCTGCTGGGAGCCTCGTGATATTAATTTCCCTGCCAGACACATTCTCCAGGCCTCATTCCCAGGTATGCTGTCCTGACCAAATCAAAGGGCCAGCACTTTAAGAGAGCAATGCTGTTTCCATGTCCTCTAAAGCACCGTGTCCGACTCTCAAAATAATGTCTTCCATCAAAATAATAGTCCTTAACTGGATGTCAGAGCCTATGGCCCAAGCCAGGGCCCATTCTGCCAAGTCAGCTTCAATTGTTCCTTCCGGTAAATTTCTCTCCAAGTTTTCTAGAAGTTCTAGGGCTAAAAGCCCCCAGAAGGTGAATAGGAAAAAGAGATATTTCTTCTAATAAAAGGATGAGAAAAGCCAATGCACATTCGTCCTGTGGGTCATCTTGTGCTAGCAGCAAAAGAGCTGACTATTCTTAAGATAGAGAAATGAAAAGATGGGCAATATAATAAAAAGTTCTGAGGCTTCCCTGGTCTTATCTCCCATCACTTGAATTTTTAGAGAGATTTTTTAAGGGAATTCACACAACAGTAGCAATCTGTCATCAGTTTGGTCCTCTAAAAACTCAAGTTATCCAAACTTTCTGGTGACACTTTTTCATTAAGAGGAGTCAAAACTGGTGAATACACCAGTCACTCTGCTCTGTGTACAATGAATGTGCTCTTTTCAGGTGATTTACTACATGTACACGTAGGCAGATTGGCCTCAACCTAATTTTCATTCCATTTACATTCAGAAAGAAAAAGGTTTTCATATTTTCAGGGGTTGCCTATAGTATTTTGTTTTTATGGAAACATTAGAGAGAGCAGCCAATTATGCAAGACTCCATTTAGTTTTGATTGCCTTAAAATACAAACTGCTAAGGTTTTATAGGCCTGTACTAAAGAAAGAAAAATACTTACCACCTAATTCCAGATATCTTGTAACTTATGAACCACTAGACATAAAATCATTGAGTCTCCAGGGCAAGAAAGAATCTAACGTGGAAACAAGGAAATCAAGCTGATCGATAACGAAGAACAAAAAAAAGAGGAAGAACTTTCATTGCTGAAAAGGCTTTTCTTTTTTACTTTTACAGTATTTGGCCTTCTTATTTATTTGATTTTGCTGTGTGGCTATGTGGTCAGAATCTATCTTGTGGCTTTCTTAACCGAACTACAGTTAGGATACATTATTTACCAAGCAATGGTAGGACGTGATTTTTAAAAATTTAAAGCAATTATGTTGTTCGCCAGAACAAAAGTCACAAACTCAAATGCCTTCCAGAACCAAACGAATGGCCTGTTACCTTGTGTGACTCCGAGGCATCATTCAATCCGGCTACATTCCACACCATGGTAGACGGGGAATAATACATAAGTGAATCCAGGAATGCCAGTGGCAATATGCAAGCAAAGTCAGTGTGTAAAGTGGCCCTGGACAAAATAATAAGAAACAGTGGGCCTCTCATCAAACTGGAGGGCATGAGACTCTGCCAACAGAGCAGATTCATGTCTGCACAGACATTTTGCACAGCTGCTCATATTGCTTATGGTTTCACTTTCAGAGAAGATGAGGCAATATTTGTCTATGGATAGCTAAATTGTGTCTCCTGGGCTGGGTACATGGCTCAACTGATATAGATGATTTGTCTAATATGCAGGAGGCTCAGGGGTCAATCCCCAGTACAGCATAAACTGACTGGGCATAGTGGTACAGGCCTGTGATCCCAATACTTTGGAAATGGAGGCAGGAAAATTAGAAGTTCCAGGTCCTTGATTACGCAAGGAGTGTGACATTAGCCTAGGCTACAGGAGAGTATGCTTCAAAAACACAAAATCAAAACTATGCCTTGTGTATTATTAAAATTATCATATCTCACTATCATTTGTTTATAGCATTTTTCTTCTTTCTCAAATATTCAATTTTTAAATTGAGAAATTTTCAATCAAAAGATAGTAAAGTACTGAAGTCCATTCTATACCCAAAGCAGCAGAGTCATTACATTGTCTTTTATAATAGGAATGTAAAATAAATTTCTGTTTCCCCAGTAACATATCATTTTTAGAACCAAATGTACTGTTTATTTAGCAAAAGACATCCACTCCATCTCTGCATCTCCTCCCGTCTGTTCCTGCCATAAAACTCTTCTTTGAAATTCAATCAAGCTCAGTCCACGAACAGGCATTCTACAAGATGTCATGACCCTTACATACAAAAAGCTTGGAGTGTAGAAAAGTAACGAGTACGGGCAGCAGAGAACAATAGTAAAAGGTGCAAGAAATTGCTCTATCCAGTTGATTAAATATGTAGTGATAGCACAAAGAAACAGAAGCCCTTTCAGGATAAGGAAAAGCATTGACAATGGTCCTTAAAGCCAGTCATAACTACACACGCCTGGAGCAGCAGCAGTAGGAGGCAGAGAAAGGGAGATCCCCAGAGCTCCCTGACCAGCCAGCTAAACTAAACTAAAATGGTGAGCTTCTGGTTCTGTTAACAGGATGGAGACTTCCTCCTCTGGTCTCCACAAGTGCGTGCATGCATGTGTGTGTGTGTGTATGTGTGCGCGCACACACACACACACACACACACACACGGTCCTTAAAGATGGACCTGAACAAAGTAACATGAGACAGAAATTAAAATGCAGTAAACTCCTCAAAGGTAAGGAAGCTAGCATTCTTCTGAGTCCGGTGTCTATATCACACGCAGCCCATTAGAAGACAAGGTGCCTAGGGTGTAAGGGAAGAGCCTCGCACTCGCTGGGCTGGCAGATTCTTCTCAGCCTCCTTTCTTTCCTTTTCCCACCTGTCTCACCCTATCCCCACGTTTGAGAAGAGTTTTTGAGCCACTTCCATTTCTGTTCACATTCACATCCCTAAAATCAATGTAGCCAACACTCAAAATTCATATGGTATTTTCTTTTTTAAAATAATATTTTGGAGAATTTCATACATAAATACCATATTTGCAGCATTGCCATCCATCTCCCCCAACGACTCCTCCCAAGGGCCACAGTACCATTCAAATTCATGCTGTCTTCTCCTATAATTATTATCAAATACATAGACGCACAAAAAAACCTGTTGAGTCTATTTACTGTTGCTTTTGTGTATATTTGTTTAAAGCTGGCCACCTGGGTGTGGAAAACTTATTGGGAAGCTTGTCTTTGGAGAAGAGGAATTCCTCCTCTTCCAACAGCTATTAATTGTAACTCTTCATCTACAGAGGGGGCTTTGTGAGTTTCTCCCATCTACAATGGTGCATCAACTGATACTGTCATTGTTCACATCTGCCCTTTCAAGTGTTTCATATGTTTCAATTAACTGTGTGTATGTGTGTGTCTGTGTATGAGTCTGTACTTGTGAATATAGATGTCTACAAAAGAGAGAGGAAGTTACAGCTCCCTTGGAGTTGGAATTATAGGCTGCTTTGAACAGAGCCGTGCAGGTGATAGGAATCCAAGCTGGGTTCACTGCATGAGAAGTATGTTCACTTAACTACGCACACCCCATAGAATTTTATTCATTCCCATGTCTCCCCATGTCATCTTCCTTCTAATGACTCCCAAACTCAGGTCTCTGATACATATCCAGCACTCGAGGCTGTGTGTACTCATTCAACTGGCATAACAAAACCAAAACAGACAATCTTAGCCTACTCAACCTTCATTAAGTGAGCTCCATAGATCATGTCTTTCCTCCACCCTGAATCTTAAAAGAGCTGTCTCATAGGAGAGCTCTAGGCCCTCACAATGGCTAAGTTTTCTTTTCTTCTGTTTCAATGAGAGGTAGCCTTCTGATTGCCTGAAGTTACCATCTCCAGGTTCCCTGCTCATCACCCAGTCTTTCCTAGAGACTCTCCCCCATGGAATCCTAAGGGACTCCTTCCCATTCTCATGCTTTTTCTTATGTGTCCTCTTGCCACTGAGGTTGTTCTAGCCAGTCTGCCTAGTATATGATATGCTGCCTAATACTATATAAATATATATAGACATATTTATTTTATATGCTGATTTATACAATTATATATATTTGCTGTGTAGTAATCTTGTTTAATTTTGGCTCCTTCTGTTCTATAAGTTTCAGGGCATAGAGATGTCAGTGGATTCTGTTCACTGCCAGGTCTAGGGCAGTGTCTCTCAGGTAAAAGGAGTTTAATAAATTTTAAGTGACTGAATAGGTAAAGGAGAGGCTCAATTAGCTATGGACAGTGAGACATCACAGAAAACACTGAAGACGGGTGAGCTGCATCTGAAGTGTGTAACATGAGGGCCTGCTTGTTGGGGTTTTTGTCCTGCCCAGTTCCCACAGCT
>LOJH01001536.1:25739-48473 GCA_001685095.1 Ellobius talpinus
CAGCCATACAACTGTCACCCACATTCAGAGAGACTAGTTTGGACCTATGCTGGTCCCTTCCATGTCTGCCTGGAATTGGTGAGCTCCCATTAGCTCAGGTGCACTGTTTCAGTGGATGTACCCATCATGATCTTGCCCTGTAGTCAGAATGATGAATATCTTAAATATCACCATAGAACCTTCATCCAGAAACTGGTGGAAACAGAGGCAGAGACCAACATCAGAGCACTGGACTGAGCTCCCAAAGTCCAGTTGAAGAGTGAGAGGAGTGAGAATATGAGCCCATAGTATTTCTATAGTAGCCAAGAGAGACCACTTTAATGACTCTCAAATATTTTGATCTCAAGATCCCATTCCAACTCTTCAAACACATTGAGGAGTCTTAAAATGACTTTGTTGATATGGGCTGTGACTTTACAGTTAAAACAGAGACAAGAGCAAGATTGTTCAAATACAAGAGTGAGGTAGTATTCAGGAAGGCCTTGATGGCCCCTGAGTCAGGTACCTGATGCAAGCCTGCCCTTTAACCCTTCCACATTGTACCAAGGCTTCCAACACCAGCCCTCAGACCTGCCCCATACAACACATGAAAAAATAAAACCTCTCACCAGAACACACACCTTGGTAGACACAAAAAGCGAATGATTTTAGTTATAATCTAATATTAATGACTCATTTTATATAAGATCTAATTCTTTCATACTCTTCAAACAAACTCAAACACATGTCAAGGCAATGTTTCATTCAAGATGAGAATGCGTAACATTGAGAATGATGAAGCTTTGTTTTGATTGGATTTGTGCTGCCTGCTTCCTTCATTTATGAAATAAAATGGGGTTTGCACAACCTAGTGCTTCAAAACAGCCAGAATGCCAACAACCAGAGAAAACTACCACAGAACTTCCTGCAAGGCACGGTAATAACCTTACCTGATTAAAGGAAGCTCACCCAGAGGAAATACAGTATTGGTAAATATAGAGAAGCCTTTAGAGCTAAGGTTCCCCACAGATGATTTGAACGAATTAAAGCATTAGTGTAACCTGACTTAGTGAGAAGGGAAACCTGAATAAGTTAACTAGAGCAGGGCCCAATTGTGAAATTTTATGAGAAATAAGGTTTATATAAAAATATGGCGTTGCTCAGGAACTCATTAAGCTCAAATGAGAGAAAATATGAGCCAGTGGCGGCTTTAATCAACAGAAGGCTGTCCCTCACACCTAACAAAAGGTCCGCAGCAGTGGGTGAGTATTTTTCTATAGCTGATCAATGACATCAGAACTCTCTGACTTTCCCATGGGTCTCTCTGTCACTATCAGTTCTTGTCTCTCTATTCTTCATCTTATTACCTCTGAGTAGCAAGGTCACTGCTGGGGTTTTCAGTATCACATCTGTCTCAAAGCAAGAACAAGGGGCATATATATAATCTTACCAGGATGTCTCCTCTGGCACCCGTCTCTTTCAATAGAAAGTGAAACCTATTTTCCAGAAGCAGCTCATGAGACTTTCTTTGTATCCCAAGGTCTAAGGTCTAGAGTTGCTTTTCAGGGAGGCTGAGCAAGTGGCTTCCGTCCTCTGCAGCAGAGGTTGTAATGGCTAGTTGGCCTCAGCCAGTCATTCAAGAGGATACAGGGAGGGAGACCACAAGCTGGTGGGAGGTAAGAGAGCTTGAAGTAACCATCTTCAACGATGGTCCCAGGCTCAGGAGGATGACGGCAATCCTGTACACACCATCAATGTCGCCTCTCTCCCAAGGTCAGGCTGGAGGGTAGCCTGTCTAACAGAGTCCTTCAGTGGGCACTGGAGCTGGTAGAAACTCTATGCAGAGCCAAGAAGGCTCTGTTATTTACATATTGTTGGTTAAGTGTCTCCATGAGTGGAGCATCTACAGTGTGTGAAGTCTTGGCAGTGAGTTAGGACTGGGATTCGGGTCTGAGGAACCTGGAGGCCAGGGCTGGTTGAATCACCTACGCATTGTATAACCTTGGAATAATTGTGTAATCTCTCTAGCATTTATTTTCCTCTCCTTTAAAATAGAGAATAACAATAAATAATAATTAATTTATAGTATTTTACTAGCAGTATTAGTATTAGCTTTCTATTAATAACTCTCTTACTCTTTTGTCTTAAGGAGAAATGTGGCCAGCAACATAAAGAATATGACCATATATTACAAATTAGCTGATCTTATCCGTACATGAGTGAAACTAATGTTAGAGAAAAAATTAACACATAAGTAGGCAAAAGAGAGTTAATAATGAATGAGGAACACTTCTGAGACTCTATAGCATCCTGTGCAGTGAATTCTCCCAGTTGGTTCGGTGTACCATTAAGAAGGACTGGTTAAGTCATGTTGCAGTGGCCTCCTAAAACCTTTCAGTGTCTCCTGGCAACCACGGCTTCCTTATTGTTCATGTGAATTCTCCAAGTACATGTGGCTGTTTGGCAGAGTCACAGCAGGATGCTTTACTGAAGTAGCAGTGTGGCCATGACCATTGAGGCTGGACATATTTTCCCTGCTTCTAGTAATCTGCTGAGATGAATGCCCACCATATTTTCCTACTTAAAATTTTCTGGGAAAAATCTGGTACTGGCACCTCTGCCCTTCCTTTTTCTTCTGGCCAAACCTTGACGAAGACAACTCAGTTTTGTCTTCTTGCCTTGATTTCCCGCTTCCTTTATCATCTACTATAGTGGTATGTTATTTGTGTTTCAATAAATAAACCTTGCTGGGCAGTGGTGGCACACGCCTTTAATCTGAACACTCGGGAGGCAGAGGCAGTTGGATCTCTGTGAGTTCGAGGCCARCCTGGTCTACAAGAGATATAATCCCAGGACTCCAGAGATAGAAACAGACATAACTGTAAATCTGAGTTTTAGGCCATCCTGGGCTACAGAAGTTTGAACCTGTCTAAAAGAGAAACAGAGCTAACACAAAGGTGATCCCAGCACTTGGGATCACATGACTTCAGTCCCAGCACTACTAGGGAGGTGGAGACAGGAGCTGTGGCTGGGCAGAGAGAGGAATGAAGAGATAGGAACTCAGTGTGGTGTGGAGTTTGAGGATTCGTAAAGATACGATCTTGTCCCATTTGAATCTAGGTAGAGGTAAGAGCCAGTGGCTGGCTGCTTTGTTTTTCTGATCTTCCAGTTGAACCCCAATGTCTGTCTCTGCGTTTTTATTATTCATGTTACATTCTTCTCCCGATCTAATCAGCCCGTCAGCGCTGCACTCACCAAACAGCACATGATGAAGTTGGTGGACAGCGGGAATGTGTTCCTTGCCAGTCTAGAAGTCCAAGAACAGGGCGGCAACATAATAGAACTCTAGTGATGGCTGAACAGTTTCATGGATGGCCCCCTTTTTGCTCTAAAGCCACATGTCAGAGGAAGCCGGGAGTTCTCTGGCTCCTTTCATTAGACTCTCATCTGAAACAGGGGTTTTATCCGTCCAACACCGTCACCTCTCGGAAGCCTTGACTTCCGGTAGGCACCTTTATCCTGGAAGTTGGACCACCCACCAGGGAATCTGGGGCAGTAAACATTCCCTTACTGGCACTACTCTTCCCGGGAGGAGTGATTCTTGGAAGAGGCACAAACCAACCCTCCCAGGGCCCACAGCCCACAGTGCACAAAGTCCCTACATAATTGCCCTAACAGCCCCAGGGCCAGGCATAGCTAGTTTCCAAAAGCAAACCCAAACCCTGTCAGAGTAACCAACCTAAGCCTGCCTGCCTGGCCTTGTCTATTCCTTTGCATGTAGGGACAGAAAAGCCCTTGGACAGAGTTCCCTCCTCCCCTGTCTTCATGACCCAGACTGTGGTCCCCATGTGGCTCCTTCAGAGCACAGGATCCCCTTTAGCCTGGGAACCGAGAAGAGTAATGAGCAGATTTACTTCCTGACCTGCAAGTCTTGGAGCAGCTCTGATTTTCAATGAACACGTTATTTTTTATGGATGCAAAAAGGAGCATGTGGAGTTACTTCAGTCAGTGGAGTCCTCTCCTTAGACAACGAGCCGCTGTCTCTGCTCTAGGATGGGGAAGCAGAGCCCTCCCACGTTCCTGCAGAAGGAAGGATACAAGAAAAACATCCCTACTCCCTTGTGCCACAGGCAAGGCTAGGGTGGACTATAGCCATCTTAGCAGTAGTAAACCGTGAACTGGCACCCTGTGGGGGGGTATGCATGTGCAGAGGGTAAATAATGGGTGTTCACCTGACTCACTGCTTTCAGGGGCCCACGTGTGAGCCATGGATACAGACTAGCTAGGCTCACCCACCTGTTTCCTCCATTTCAGTGGGGGTTTCCCAGGTGCCAAAGAAGCCCACCAAATTCATGCATTCTTTTCTGTGACCCTACTTTAACACATTTTCATCATGGTTTAAAAATAAAAATTTCATGCTGCCTTCCCCTTTTCAAATTCCTAGGAACCTAATAGTCTTCTGTGAGGTTTCAAAAATAATTGCAAGCCAGCCTGCACTACCTCCATCCTCTCCTTTTGTGTTCTGCAGCGATTTTGCTACTCTGGATATTCTGAGGCATATTGCTTCCCTGCGCTGTCTCTCCTCATTGACTATTATTACCCTAAGTATTCTTTCTGCTATTACCCTTTGTCACCAAGCCTGGCTCATAAGACCAGCCAACCCTTCCTTTTCCCGTAATTTCCTATTTGCTCTTTATCCTCGTTAAGAAGCCAGTCCACCTGTATTTCCTTTTGTCATCTTCTTTTCTTTTCCTTCGGATATACTTTCAATGTTTTTTTTTTTCTCAGATGTGACTCTCCTCACCCACCCCCTTTACAAATAGTATCTATTTTATGGATCTCTCTACAAACTTTGTCCTGCCTGGCTCGATTCTCTGTCACAGAAATTTTGCACAAGCATCTTTTTACTAGGATCCATGTTCCATTTTTATGTCTTTTGAAACATCACCCTGTCTCTCCTGATGTTTTTATTAGAAATTACAAGAGCATTAAGTCATTAAAATCTGTATCACTTAGCTGTGTCATTTTACTGCCACCCTGTCAGCGACCTTTGAAACAAAACCATAATGGAAAAATTACTCTTTCGTGCATAGGGTGAAAGAGAGAGGAGGGGGAAGTGATGGGAAGAAAAAACAGATGGAGCGCAGAAGTAAACCACCAGGGTCCTCCCAAGCATCAGTCAACCCACAGTTTCTCTGATGTAAATGGCCAACTGAAATTATACCGAGGGGATCAGAAGGAAGAAAAGAAGACAAAAAGGAAATGGAGGAAGGAGACAAAACAGCCCATTCCCTTTCCCGCTTGACATCACTTTCTTCCTAAGTCATTTCTTAATTTATTGTCAGGCTTATTCATCTCTTTGGTGAATATTTAGCATGTATACCGTGTGTGGGGCAGAAAGCAGGCTCAGGCCTCATTTGCAAAGGTCTGGGAACCACCGTCATCTAGTGTCCGCTCTAATACCTAGAGGTTCTCTGTACAGTGGGCCAACCTCCCAAATTACCTGTCACTAGAGAACTGGCCAGACAAGGTGACAAGCTACCCTTCCTTGCTGGCTCAGGTGCTTTGTTCTGTAAAGCACTAGGAGTCTGTGTCGGTGGGGCAAGGGGATGTGACTTCCTGTTCTATTGGATAGCTATCTCAGATGAACCAGACATGCCTCTCCAAAAAGTCTCATAGTACTACTTCCCCTGGTAGGGACAGTGACTGGTTGATCTACCCAACCAATGAGATTTCTAGATAACTTTAAAAACGAGTGATGAGAGGAACATAGAGCCTTGCAGAAAAGCAAAGACAGAAATAGAGGTGACGGTGACCTTAGCTCTTATTTTTCTTTCCTTTCTGTTATATCCCAGAAAGACTTAAAAATATGATGGGATGTGTATTGATTAATTTTGCTTCTAAGTTATATTTCTTTGCATGGAACAAAACACAAAGGGATTTGCTCACACAGGGTTCCAGAACTGACTTGGCTTACATTTGAATCTTGTGTGACTGTAAGGAAGTCACTAGCTTCCCTGAGGGACAGTTTTCCAAGATGGAGGAATAGGAATTGAAATGGTACCAGCAGACCCTGAACACGTACCGCTTCATCTGTAGATACTGAAGGGAAGTAGTAGGAAGCAATGGTCCAGCTCTTCCTGGATTTGCGCGCTGCGGAGGTGATATGTCCTGTTACCAGGCAGCCTTGCTAGATTTGTCTGTTGTCTGGGCTGCTCAAATTGTCAATGTTTTTGTTATCATCCCTGCTGCTAATCATCTTTTATGGAGCCACAAAAGCCGAGCAAATCCTCTGGGTGACTTGGGGAACTATATCTAAAATTAAAGTCAAAGATCGAGATGGAATCGAGATGGGTGAAAAACCTCATAGAGAGAATCCTTTACACAGCCATTACAGATTTCTGGCTGGGAACTACATGCAACACAATAGAAATATTTATTCCTGTGTTATTTCTGGAAGCCATGTGGATGTCAGGTTCAAGGCCAAAGAGACTACAATGGGGGCTCATTTGGAATAAGTGGATGGAGCTCTGCCCAGAGCTAGGGAGGGGTCCTTCAGGGGGAGGAGTCTTGATTACTTTGCTCTTGCGCCCCCTGGTGGGGAATAGAATCAGAGCACACAGGTGAAATCCCTTATGGGATTCTCCTAGCATAAATCTGACAGATCAGTAGTTTGGATTAGATTATTTTCTGTTGCTAAAAACACAATACACAGACTGGGTAAGGTATACAAATAAAAATGTTTATTTTGGATCGTTGTGGTGTAACAACCAATATAACCATAAACACAATGCAGATTAAATTTTATTGAATGGTTTACAGTATTAAGAACAATGGAAGAACAGACTACAATTTAAAAAGGGCTAAATTTTAAAACAAGCTGACATTTTGCAGCGGGCAATGGCTCTTTCCTAAGCATCTACCCATTATCATCTTGTGATTCCTCAGAATTTTCCATGCACAGACACCTCTGTCACACAGCCTGTATGTTTGGGAAGAAACTGAATATATATCTGTGGTGGTGTGAATAAGAATAACATCCATACATTCATATATTTAAATACTTAGGGAGTGGTATTATTTGAAAAGATTAGGAGGTGTGGTCTTGTTGGAAGAAGCCTAAGTCACACCCAGTGGCTCTCTCTCTTCCTGTTGCCTGTGGATCTGGATATAGAGTCCTAAGCTCTTTCTCCAGCACCATGTCTGTCTGTATACCACCATGCTCCCTGTCATGATGAGACTGGACTAAACCTCTCAAGCTGTAAACTGGCCTCTGGAAGCTTCCTCTTTAAGAGTAGCCATGGTCATGGTGTCTCCTCACAGCAACAGAACGCTGACGAAGGCAATATCTTAAGCTTAATGCCAATCCACCTAATCCTCCTTGAAGGTTTTGCTCATATGTTTGCCTGTGTCTGTGGGGGGGGCGGTGTGCCTGTGTCTAAATGTGCTTGTAGGTATGAAGGGGTCAGGGGTTAACATGGGCTTATCTTCCTCAATCACTATCAACCCATTATATGTTGTTGTAGACTCTCTCCTTGAACCCAGAGTTCACCAATCTGCCTAGCTCCAGAAATTTCTTGTTTCTTCCTCTTAAGTGCACAGTGAAATTATGGGCAGACCACCACACAAGCCTAGTATTTACAGGTTTCTGAAGATATAAGCTCTGGTATTCATGGCAAACAATTTATCCCCTGACCATCTCCCCAGCCCAGAAAGCCTACATCTTACCAATATATAATGTTGCCCCAACCAGAACACTAGAGCACAGGATGACACTCAGTAGAGACTACTAGAAAAGAGCATCCTCATGTTCTTTCTTTTGTATGTTGTGCTAATGGGGGTCTGAGCAACTGCTTCAGACATTTTACAGAAGGTGACCTGGGGATTGTATAAACATGAGAATCAGAGTGTAGAAAATCCCAAAGGAACAAACCTACAGAAAAACTGAGCAATGCTTTGACCATCTGGCTATGCAAGCCAATGAATAGACCCTCAGAAGTCTTTCTTTCTTTCTTTCTTTCTTTCTTTCCTTCTTTCTATTCTTTTCTTTTTCTTTTCAGAGCAGAAAGAGACAAAAGGGGAAGAGGAAGCTTGGCTTTGCTGACAGTGGTGATGACGTTACACATCTGTGAGCCTCACCAAACTGCCTGTGTTTGGGACATGGCTCAGCAAGGATATTCGATGTATCTTAAATCTTAAGCAGAAAGCAGCCTGACAATGATTCTCATATTGTTTTTCAAGAATTTTATTTCCTTCATTTCGTGTGTGTGTGTGTGTGTGTGTGTGTGTGTGGTCACATTTTCTTAACCATCTTAACTAATAAGCCAAACAAAGAAGAGCTGTGGATGGGAGATCCAGCTCCTGGCCCCTTATTCGTGTAAAATATCTGATGTTGGCGATCCTTCTCCAAAGTAAACCTGCCTTTATTAAAGTCAACTCATACACCAAGTCAACATTTGTGTGTGTGAGCCACACAGAAGCAAGTTCTTAAATCTGAGGAGAGAGAGAAGAGAGAGTGAGAGAGCGAGCGAGCAAGAGAGAGATTTCCAAAAAACTAAAAATAGTAGAGCATATTGAATTAGAAATGAAAGGTGCAGATGTTAAAGCAGGCTCAGGGGCATCAATTCTAAGGTAATTTAGGAGAAGGAAATGACAGACACTCTCAACCTTTGGCATAGTCAGTTGTTTGATTCCGTCTTAATGAAAATAGCACACATTCTCTCTCCTCTTCTGCAATGTAGTCAATGGATTTTTCTCATCCTTTTCGCTCCCCCCTTTTTACTTTTTGCATAGATTTTGTGTTTTGTTTTTAATAAAGGTGGAAGTGGGTTTTTTTTAGAATTTCTATTGCAACAGCAGGGCTTGAACTTCAGGTCAGCTGAAAGGAAGAGTGTGTGCCGTCTCCATGGAAACCGTAGCAGTATAATGTCAGGTACTAAGATACATCAAGAATGAAGGTATAAAATCCCTGCATCATTTTAATAAACACGTCCTACTTACCGTTATTTAACTGTAGTCTGCGTACATAGGCTCCATCCCTTAATAGCCACTCTTCACGAATTTCCTTTGACCGTGGCTAACCTTTCTTAGTTGGTCTTGATTATGCCACTAAGTAAATAAAGATGAAAAGAATGCCCTTCATTAAAGTATTATAAGTGCCTTATTATTCTGAAATCTCATTAGACATATATATGCCTTAATTAGAAAACAATACAGCAGGGACTCACTCATAGCGGTTAACTTAAACCCACAGAGACCAGCAGATCAATTAAGAATCAAGCCTTGCATTTTGCTCACAATTCCTTCTCTTACACTATAGGCTCCCTGTGTTCTTTGTGGTAGGGGAAACAAATGAAGTAAAATGAATTGTTTTTACCCCAACCCCTGGTTACTAGTACCTTAAGTGAATGTTCAATCAGAAGTATATTGGTGGGAGGAAGAAGAATGCCCCCATCTACTCTTGGTTATTCAGGCATCTGTGGATACACTCAAATGTTTGACAACTCCTTACAGATAGCGGCAGGGAGAGCTGAAGGGCGAAGCTGTGAAGCAAATGTCTGCCAATACTAAACCTTCCTTGTCTTTGCTCTTGGCACTTCCCCTCAGTCAATGGGTCTCTTCTGCTCTCTTGCGATCTTCATTCTACACATCCCCTTGTATTGAGAAGGCAGGATGAGGGAGAGAAGGAAGGAGCAGGAAACAAAGAAGGGGGGAGTGAGGAAAGGAGCCAAGCATGATAGCACTGTAACCCCAGCATTTAGGAGGCAGAGACCAGAGATCTCTGCAAGGGCAAAGACAGCCTAGTCTGCATGGTGTGTTATAGGCCAGACACATTAATATAGAGAGAGATCTTGCACACACGCACACACACACACACACACACACGGGCTTGTCATCAAGTCACCAATAATTGTACAGTAAGCAAAAGGCTCAGAAACACAACCCCACCAGCAGGAGGAAACAGTTGTGAATGAAAAGTCTGATAAAGAAAGCCACACCTTACAGAGAACCTTGTAGAGGGCTAATTAACTGCTTAGAACTTGAGAGATTGTGGAGAAACTTGAATGCTGACGGTCCAGAGTCTAATTACATTTTATTGGAGGCTATTTTTAGGCCCTTTAATAGCCATTCCATGGCCACCTCTGTATCAGACCTAATAATGTCCTTACAAACCCTCTTGGGATGTGTTAACAGACCCACTCACTTCCACCAACCAAAATACTGAGCACATCGTCAGGAAACATCTGCGGTCTCCAGCAGAGGTCTCCACGCTGCCCTACAGTCACTCTGTCCACTTGATGCTTCCCCCAGTGTATCTGAAAAATGTCTTGATTTATGGCTTTCTTTGTTCTGTTTATATTTAAAAAAAAAACAAACAGCACTTCATCAAATTACTACTTTGTATTATGGTCACTCATATTTCACTACAGGATAAAATACCTCATCCTGTTTGGAGAGCTGTGTTTATTATGCCAACACAGTCAGGATAGTAGGTGAATCTTTTCCTGGTTTAACCAATACCTATATATCACTCATTTGAAACTTAACAGCTCCAGATTTTAAGTTTATATGTGGCATTAAAAGAACATTAAAGAGGGTCTGGAGAGATAGCTCAAAAAAGCAAGAGCACTGGCCACTCTTCCAGAGGACCTGTGTTGGTTCCCAGCACCTATATGATGACGTCTTACTGTCTTTAACCTCAGTTTCATAGGATCCAGTGCCCTCTTTGGGCCCTCTGGCCACCAGCCATGCATATAGTGCACAAAAGTCCATGCAAACAAAATAAGATGATTTTTCATTTAAAAACATAAACAACAAAGGCAAATTTACATTCAAAAACTCCAGCTGAAATCTTGTGAAATAATTGTCATGATTGAAGAAGAGGCGATGAACCTATGCTTCATATAATCATCAAAGTCCATATACATCTTTCAGACAGAGATGTGAAATGTTGAATTTACGAATCTAGGTGCTCTTATACTATTACTAGTCAAAACAAAGTTCTGGTCTTTGGTTTTCAATGTTATCTGACAGTGTACAATGCTCTAGTCAAAGACCCCTCCACAGACAGAAGGATTGGTCACAACAGAATGAGGTCAGCACTCCTTGAGTAAAGAAAGATAAAAGAGAGAGTGCTCCAGGGAAATGAAGTCTGCATGACTATGACAATCTGTGTTTTAAGTGCCAAGACTTCATTGGAGTTGACAGTCCTAGAGGGCACTTGGATTTCTCTTGTCCTCAACCCAATCTACTTCAAGCCAAACAATGAGTTCAAGTACACACCTTACTAGCTCAAGGGCATTGCTCTGGGAGGAAATGACTCAATCTCATTGACTCCAGAGCATGTTAAAAAAATAGTTAAGTGAGACAGCATGGGACAAGTATCCTCATCCTGACTGTGTCTTGAGAAGGTAGTGATGCCGGAGCCCAGCCGTGAGGCTATCTGCAGAGTTCAATACCGAAGGTCATTTAGGGGGCATCTGGTGCCATTGAAGTCAAGACGGAAACTTCTGGTGGCCACATCTATATGCAGGGTGTATTTTGAATGGTCTTACCTATCCAATCGCTATAGGATGTTAAAGGCCAGCCCTACCTGCCTCACCCATCTGTTCATCTTCTGGCTGGCCTAGAAAGAATGACTAGGCTTCTGAGGAAACCAGGAAACTAAGATAGTTGTCTCTTCAACAATTCGCTGAGGATCAGAGAGGGACAGAATTCAGTAAGCATGTGTTTGGGGGAGTAGGGATATAGGTGGGTGGACAGGACTCACCTAAATTTCCCCTAGTTCCCAGATGACAGGAGCTAGGAAATTGGAGACACAGAAGTCGCAGCTCACAGAAGAAGCACAGGCAGTACCCTGGGCGGTCCACTCTCCCTGCTTCATTCTCTATGCTAATTCACACTCCCAGATCCTAAAATTAAAAAAAAAACTTTGTATTATCAAGATGTTCACAGAAATACCATTCCCAGTTTTAAGATATTGTTTTTTTTCAGATGAGTACTTTTCGATCACAAATGTCTATTCACCCCTAGACACAACTTGTTTAGTGAATAAAATCTTATTTTTAAGTGTGGCTATTATATTTTATTTTACAACTCAGTTTTTTTCCCTTCCCCCCTAGTGTGCAAAATTGTCTGAATCATAAATAATCTTAAGAATTTCTGAACTAAAGATGGGGGAGGGAGACTTAAAATAAAATTTATCATAAGTCCAAATTTAATAGAATTTGTACTTCTGACCTTTAAAATATGAATCTAAAATTAGAGTTATCAGACTAAGTTATTATTTCTTATTCTCCATAGGCCTGACTACACAGTGGAGTCGGCTCTCTGACTGCTCTTTTAAAGGGTTCTCCAAGGTCAACAAAACCTGAGATTACAAATAAAAAAATAATTTAAGAAATCAAATAACACGAAGCACTGGGGTCAGAAGAGTCTGCATCTCCCTGTAGTGGTCAGGTCTCTATGCAGGACAAATGACATGCAGAGTGACTATCTCCCTTTAATATTAATTCAGGGGCGTCTGTGAGTGTGTGCACTTCCAGACACATGCACATGCACCTGTGCATGAACGTGCAGACACATGCACATGCACCCATGCATGAGGCTGCAGACATGTGCACATGTATCCGTGCATGAGGCTGCAGACACGTGCACATGCACACATACATGAAGCTGTATTGAAAAGGGGATTTCAATTTACCGGAAAATTGTACTACACACACAAGGCACTCCATAAAATAAGGCAGCATTCGCAACTGGGTAAGAGTGAAAAAGGATTGTCATGCAGGAGCGGAGAAAGGCAAAAACAGACTGCTACTGACTCTCGTTGCCAGTTTATCAGCATAAATGTTAAGCTGGCAGGGGTAGGGGCTGGGATCCCTCACCTCCATCACCAGCTTTCCATCAAAACTTTATCGTCACTGGTCTACAAACTGCTTCTATCAGGAAAAAAAAAGTTTCAAAAGAAAACCTCACTGGAGAATGGATCCAGAATGAAGGAAGCCACTGCTGGGATGTGACAGCCTTTTTCCGGGATGGAAGATCTGCTCCACCATCCTTTCTCATAGCATGGCCACCTGCTGGCACTCACTTTCAGTTCAGCAGATGTCCAGATTCCTATTATGTGTCATTAGCGATGACAGCTAGGACGACAAGAGAATCCTGCACCCTTTCAATCTGCTCAGGGCTTCCCTTGGCAGCATGTGAAATAGGTGCAGGAACCCATGACGATCATGTTTTGGTTTTCTCTAATGAGTGCATTGTTTAATGATCCTCACGTCAGTATACAATTGGAACCCAAACGAAAAATTATTCTTCTGAGAATTTTTCATCGCTGTGAGTCACATCTAAGAAAACAGGCTGAAAAGAGGTGTGGGTGAAGAATGGGGGAGAGTCAGTGACTGATGTCTTTGGGCCTCCCCAACACCTGAGGTCATCACAGTACCAGAAGACCCATAGGTCCTTCCAGGTCTCTAGCTGCCCTCAGCCCACACTGGGGCAAACATTATCTAAAATGGCACAGCTTTGGACTCAGGCGCTATGCCAGGAGGCTTTCAGTGTCCTGACTCATAGACCAACTGTCATCTGTGGAACATTGAGTCAGTGGCTGATTCTCGGCAAGCCTAGCTCAGAAGTGCCTAACATGACCTCAACAGTTCTGATCTTGCTCTTGCCTCTGTATTCAGATTTTCCTTGAATTCAACATTAGTGTTCTTTGTTGGTGTTGGTCTTGTTAAAGACTTAGAGCAGGGCTGGAGGAATGGCTCAGTGAGTGAAGTCTGTGCCTTGAAAGCATGCAGAACTTGGTTCGATTCCCAGAACCCACATTAATAAAGTCAAGTGTGGTGACAAGAAGCTGGGTGGGTGGTGACAGGAGATTCCCAGTGCCCCTTGGCCAACCAGATGGGCCTCTCTGGGGATCTCCAGGCTAAGTGAGAGACACTGTCTCAAAAAAAAAAAAACGAAAACACAATGTGGACAGAGCCTGAATGACCACAGCTGAGGGTGGATCTGCCCTCCGAATGTGCATGCACACAGGGTCACATGATGAACATACAAAGATTCACGGGCAAGTTAGAGTGGTGGCTTCCCCCAAACACTGACTGAAATAATTGCTGTTCTAAGCTTCTGGTTACTTATATGAATAGAAGGATAAAATATTTTTCTAGTAATAAAAACCCAAATATAAAGTTCAAATATGAGACAAAGCAGAAGGGGTTTTCCACGGCCTTTTCTTCAGCAATGCTGCTCTTTGGATGGTGGTGTGGGCACAGCTTCAGGCCTCCTGCCTCAGGGATGGCAATTAGAATGTCACATTGCTCTGTCACCCACTTTCTCAACAAATTTCTTCTGAGACATAAGGTCTTCTCCTACCGCTGGAAGACTATTCTACCTATTGTTCCTCTTGGATAAGAAGATGTCCCCAAGTCACTTCAACAGAAAACATGTAGTAATACATGTAATTAAAATGCCAGTGTTCTCTGTGATCTGATGTGCAAACCAATTTTGAAGTTATTTTTCTTGATCAATGTTTTTTTTTTAAGTAAATGTAAGAAATAGTATGAAGGAGCCTTCAAGGCCACACCCATTTCTGGGGAACTTTTGGCTGTTGCTAGCTGCTGGGAGAGGAAAGCTGTTCTTCTTTACTAGTGTGGCCACTGTTAAGTTATCCATGCTCCAGTGGATGGCCCACACCCACGCACTTATGGGCAGCACTGATTGAACATACTTTGTTATTTAAAAGAAGRAGGAGGAGGAGGACGAGGAGGAGAAGGACGAGGAGGAGCTGAGAAGGAGGAGGARGACAAGGAGAAGTAGGAAGAGGAAGAGGAGGAGGAGGAAGAGGAAGGGGAGGAAGAGGAGGAGGAGGAAGAGATCATAAAGTTCTAATGAGGAAAAATCAGGGTGGGGAAGTACCCAGAGTGAAGTTGAAAGGGGAAGATGGGGGATCAGTTATGAACATATTCCATTTTATACATGGATGAAATTATCAAATAATAATATTTTGGAAAAATGTATCCCTGTAGGCATCAGAGTTAGGAGGCCAGATAGGCTGCCTCCAGGCCTTACGGTATCTCTGTTATTTGGATTTGCCTGTCTTACACTGTGGAATCACAGTGTGTCCAGCATCCTGCTCCATACACACTAACTCCTCTAGCAATGTGGCACTCTGGTGGAGGGTAATGAGATGGACAAAGTAGCCATGATTCCTCCCACGAGAGCACCTTGCATGGCTCAGCTAATGTTCTACATTCTGCTAATGTGAATGACAACTGTGGAATTTCCCAGTGCCCAAGAAGTCAAAGGATATCATGAAACATCCCAATAGCCCCCATTCTCCTTTCCCAGTCGGCGCCTCTATCATTGTAGAAATAGCATCATTTTTTAACAGAATTATGACAAACACCACAATAGCCTCATTTTCCAGCAGCACTAAAGTACATTTTTAAGATGCATTTCATATCAAAGCCACTCTAATTTCGGCCTTTTGGAGTCTTTATTCTCCTTCTCTCAAGCAGCAGTCTGTGTTTCTGAAAGCCACTGGGAGAGCAGAGGAATGCAGGCAGCATCTGCCAGGGACAAGAAGTCGCCTCGCAAGTCTTTAGTAATTCACAGGTTGTAAATGTACGTGATGGTGTAGTTGTGTGTTTATGCCATTAAAATGGCTAGCCATTTACAACTTTCAGATGGTTAGTTGTTGATAGTACTCCATCCTTAATACAGTCACAAATGCCAACGTCACGTTCCTTACCCACGTACTTTTTGAGAGCTACGATTTTGATTTCTTTCCCAGCACTTTTCTCTGGAATCTGAGAGGTGAACACCATTTTGTTTATTTCTACTCCCCCAAGCAATCTTAAATAAGTGCTTCAGTCACAAATGGATATTTTCAGACTGTTTGAAATTACCCTCAACTACTTCTCATCTAATGGGCATAAATACTTTACAAAACAAGTAGATGTGTAAGGACGGTCCACGTGATTTTGTCTGGATGACAGCTGTGCCTACAGCACCGTTTGTGGGTCTCCTTATGTCGAAACACCAACTATCCACAGCTCAAAGTACCATCAAGATTACGACATCTGCATGGCCAGTTTCTTCTTGAAAATATCTCAGGGCAGAAAAAAAATTAGGTGACCCTATTCAGGAGGTCATTTGAATAGATTTTACAGTGCCAGACAAGACTAATGCCTGGTTGACATTCAAACCTAGAGGATTTTATTTTCATCTGTGATTAATGGAGCTGACATCCCTTCCCCCTGCTTTTTCTAAGCATATAGTTCAGGGTTTATTGTTAAGTACCACTGAGATCATCAGAAACCAAACTCTTGTGGATGAGAATGCTGCAACAGCAGCCCAAACCTCTCCAGGGAGTTCTGCATCACCTAAGGAAGTTCAAAGCAGTTCATGATCTTCCATTTACCACCACAACACCCGTAATGTGTGAAATCTTCGAGAGTGGAAAATGGACTGCATGAGCAAGCACTGTGGTAGCTATGCCTGAGTGGCGAGACTTCAGATGAATTCTTAAAGAGCAGCAGAACCGTGAGGGAATGAGACGAGGAAGACAATGACATCCCTCTCGCTTCACAACTGAATCATCTCCCATCAGCTCCATTTCCACCTAACACCCTGCCTTCAGAATCAAGAGACATCGGCGAGAAACTCAAAACCACAGCACTTCCCTCTTTCACCGACGTAAGCCATTTCATGTGGCTCATATCAAAAGACACATGTTCTGCTAATCCACTGCCACCAAGACAATATTAGGATCAAAAGCCCCTACTTCCTTCTCGTCATTAGGAAATCCTCTGGGCTGTGCACCTGAGGTACTGTTCATATATTTCTAGAGAACATAAGGTAACATACATCACAACAAAAGTATTTGTATTTGTGGCTAAGAGACCTGGATATAAAACCCTCTTCTTTATGGCCTTGGGCAGTTATTATAGCTGATCTCAGGTCTTTCACATACAAAATCAGGGTACTTAGAGCACATTCTTCACAGATTGTGGAAACAAAGAAAAAACAGCCCTTGTCAGTACTGCAATGCCTTACAGAAAATACTCTTCAAAAATATCAGGCACTATTTTTTATCTAGAAGCTGTCAATAAATACTTTTTAAAATTAAATTTGAAAATTCCTATTTGTAGTCCTCTTAGGGTCTAAATATGAATTCCCAAGATTGACCCCTGATACAAGCAATAGATCATTGCATAATAACAATAAAAAACCTGATGAGCTCAATAAAACTGTAGTTCTCCCAGTGTTGTAGAAGGAAAAAATGAAGCTATGCCCAGGAAGTCTCACCAACATGGCTGTCTAACCGTGACCTGAACAGGAACAACTCAAATAGACATGCTAACACAGATGGAGAAAAGATCAAAATGTCTCAAATTTAGACCAAAGACTACAGGCAAATGAGTGCTGAGAGCAGAAGAAACAGTCTTTCCCAGGGGAGAGCTGGGTTCTTCCATTAACAGTATATAACCGAGTAGGTTCTATTTAGAAATACATATGTCTATGGACACATAATCATGCAATAATATATTAATGAAAAAAGGCATGAATTTTAAAGAGAGCACACAGGAGTATGTGGGAGAGTTTAGAGGGAAGAAAGAGGAGGAAATGATGTCATTACAATCTCAAAAAAATAATTTAAGAATGGAAAGGGAATGTGAAAGTGTCAACCTTTTTGTTAATTATCTACGCTTTTTAGTCAGTAGATGTCCTAGTACAGCCAAAATATTGGTTAATGGTGACAGCAAAGAAAATAATGAACCAGGACTTGATGCATCCAGGTGATGCCACTATTTACAACGGGAAATCAACTGTTGCTAAATGAACCCTCAAACGTAAGCTCCAAGCATCACTCCCTGTGTGGTGACTGACTGACTCTGAGTTGGGAAAAGGAACGGGAAATGTGAGCATTCTTTTGCACGACAGTATGTATTTTCGTTTACTAGTGCATGCTTCTGTGAGAGCACAGGCTCTGACTTGAAGCATTTAAGTGACTGGTTTTGAGATTAGCCCTGTAGGCAAGAGAAGAGCTCATTATTCCTGCCTGTCGCAAAAATTAGCTCCGTGGCCGGGAGCACATACAACATACGACAGGCACACTGCGATAGTCCTTCCCTCCTCTGCGCAGAGCAAAGAGCGACCAGGGATGGGAGATGTCAGCGGTTTGTAAAGGAGGTTCTGATTCCTACTTAGAAGCAGACAGTAAGATGTGAAATCAGCTCAATCTGAAAACACACAGTGGTCATGCCATTTTCCAACGGGAGCTGTTTAAACAGTTCACTCCTGTTCTTTGACTGTGATGCATTTCAGACCTTAATTATGGTGTTCGGTGAGTCTGTAACAGACCATACCTTTTTTACAGGCTTCTTGCCAGGGTAAAGCAGTGCGGGCCCCCCCCTTCCAACACTACACTTAATTAGTGCTAGAGTAATTAACTCTTTTTATGTTTGATTCCATTTTGCCATTAAATTTCAATCCTAGGTAGATATATCTGCTGCTGCTGCCTCTCCAGTGATTCTTAGAATAAAGAAGAATAAAGAAGTTGTAGCAAGAGCTTTCTATTTCTGTGGCAAAACTTGAGTTTCAAAAATACACAATACCTGAGGTGATGGCTCCATCGCCTTGCCAGCATGAGGATAGAAACTCATTCTCCCCAATTCCCAAAATAGATGTGGCCAGAATGCGCCGGTAATCTCAGCCCTGGGGAGGCAGAGCCAGCAGGGTCTCTGGGGTTTGCTGGCCAGCTTGTCTAGCCAAATAGGTGACCCAGAGACCCTGACTCCAAAAGAAAAAAAAAAGATGTAGAATGGTAGAGAAAGACTCTTTTGACATTCACCTCTTGGTTCTATACATGTGTACCCAATGTTGGGGAGAGGGGATGTTGCTCTAACTGTGGCACCATAGCTATGCCTTAATCTGCTGCTATTTTAGCCAGCACTTGCAACTAGGCAGTTACCGACCTGCTTCCCCGGCAGAGGCTTGGCCGCTCAAGCTGCAGCCTGGCAGGAATTCTGTTCCTGCAGACACTGGCTCTGTCACTGCCACTAAAGGTAGCTTTAACTAAATCTCTATTGTTCTGTTTATAAATAAGGCTAGAGTAAAAACCTGCTAGCTCAGAGAGACTGGGTCGCAACTAGCTAACCTTCTCTCCTTGCCGCTGTCTCTGAAAGACCCACGCTTCCGCTTTGCCAGACCCCCCCAAAAAAGCTGTGTCACTCCAAATCCCTCTAGGTTACTTCCCGTGTCTCTCTATCTCTCCTAGATGCCCTCTGATGCTCTATGATTATTACTTCCTGTCAACTAGTTGCTAAGGCAGCCTCCTGACCCAAGGTCAATTTTATTTAATTAATGCAAATGCAAACTCAGTGTTCATAGTGTGATTCTCCAACAAGGGGGTCATGGGCACAGGTACCCACACAAAAATACTATAAATAAAAAAATTGCATGTTAAGAAGCACATAAGAGCTTATAGGAACACTCGCTTGCACAGCAGCGGCAGGAGCAGAGGCGACACACTGAGACACATGCAACAAACCATTCATCTCTAACCTTTGAGTTTCCTTTTCCCAACATGCACAATGGAAAAAGATTTTCATAAATGAGCGGGTAGCTGCAATTGTGCCTGGCATACACCAGGCGCTCAATAATTGTGAGGCAGTTTTTCCAGTCCTCCATATCTGCCGCCATAAAAACGGGATCCTCTGTATTTTAATTCAAGACGGTCAAAGCACACAGAACAGCTGTCAGTCTGTCAAGTTTTCAAACCTGTAACACCCCACCACCATCCTGCTCCTCGGAGAGTGTCCTTTTGGGTGACACTGTCTGCTCGTAGATCTAAGAGGATGAGATGACAGACCTGACTTGAAACATGGAAGGCTGGGATATGAAAGGTTGCACTGAGTGATACCGAGCGCTAGCAATGGCTGAGGAAAAGAATTCACTCTTCATTAGCAAAACCCAAATAAAACTTGATGATATTAGGCTCACCATGACACAGAATAATTCAACCAGTGGCTCCTTTTAAGATAAAATATAAAGTTTCTTTGTGAAAGTGATTTAGAGAAAGGTGAGGAAAATTCTTTTAGCTAAGTGTGGTTATATTGCACTCTGACTTTAAAAAAAACAGAGATTTTTTCCAAAGTGATAGGTGCCTTTGTTTTTAAAAATAAAATCAAACAATTAGGAAAGAAACAGTTAAAAATGTTTAAAATTCACGCACGCCCCCCCAACTCACCATCCAAAACAGCATCAAACATGGTTGTTTATGGTTTCTCTGTTCTCATGTTTGTAGTGGTGTCTTCTTCTTGGATTGTGTGACTAAAACTAGAAACAAAAGAAGGGGGAAATCATTTGATATCAGACATTTCTTTATCAAAAGCATACTAGTTTTCAAAATATCTGTAAAGTAAATTAAAAGTATTGTGGGAAATGTCAAAACTAACTCTTGATTTTAGATAGAACCCATCTAAGTCTGCTCTACACATGTATGAAATAGTGAACTTCACTATCCTTTCATCTCAGACACTTCCCTGCCATATTGTCTTACTGTTAAGGTTTGCAACAATTACATTCTACTGAGACCCAGTTCAAGTTTCCATATTTAAAAGAATGGAATGTTCCTAAGTCGGCCAGAAGTTGGTGAATGGCGTCTTCCTCCACCATATGTACTGAGATGCAATATTATTTTCTTCTATTCAAAATGTCTTACTTTATTTCTTGACTGAATAGATGAGATCATCCAGTTAAATTTTGTTTGTTTTTATAAGTTCTTTGTTCTGTTATGCTTCAAGAGCATCCTGCACCCATGAAAATTCTTGGGTCAAATGATCTTCTAGAATATAACAGGTATATTTTTCTAATGTTGAGTTTGGAGAGGAAAATCTAATGCCAACTTAGTATTTTTCCCATTGTGTATGCTTGAGTTTTGTTTCACTACCCATTTATTTGTTTAGCTTTCAAACTCAGTGACTTCACTAGGTGCACACTGGTATTGACATCTAACAATCTGAGTGATCAATAATATAAGTTCAGTTGATGCTCAGGCTAACATCTTTAGATTGATTTAAAAGATTTTTCTATTTCATTTCTCTATGACTTTCTGCAGCATGCATTAATATTTAGAATCAACTACAAAGCCAAGAGAATGTGCTAAAATACACCACAGCTGTCCATGGTAACGGGAATGGGAACCAAAGAAAGTGAACTTTAGAAATCTAATTACTGGGGCTGGAGAATTGGCTTCATGAATAAAGCTCTTGCCACACAAGCAGAAGGATGGCAGCTTGGATCCCTAGAACCTACATAAATGCCAGGCAGACATGGAGAGCTTCCTCTGAACCCAGTCCTCTAGAGACTGAGATGGGGGATCCCCAGAGCAAGCTGTCAATCTAGATGGGCTGAATTGTTATAATGTTCCAGGTTCAGCCAACAATCTGGTCTCAAAGCATAAGGTAGAGAAAGACAACATTCATGAGCCTCTAGAACCTCACACACATACTTGAATACACACACAGGTGCACCCACACACAAATGTACATACACATTTTACACACACACATGCAAAATAAACACTCTAATATTAGACAAATCAGATTTTAAAGGACCATCATAAAGAAAAAACATTTTTCAATATTAAATTAAAAAATAAACTAGCTTTATATTTGTAATTATTTAATCACATACTTAATAATTTTATATGCTTGATATTTATGTGCTTTTACCATAATTACAAAACTAACAGAATTAATAGGACTAGGTAGGTCTATGAACATAGTAGGGGGCCTTAACGCATCTTTTCAATATCTAACTCAACAAGCAGATATTTAAATATTATAGACATTTTATATTTTTTGCTTCTTTGTCAAAAATCAGAGGTTTGTAGGTGAGTGGATTGATAGTCAGGTCTTCAGTTGGCTTCCATTAGTCCTCCTGTCTGTTTTTATGCCAATAACCATGATATACCACAGCTACCCGTGATAACAGGCTGTTTTCAGTCCTGTAGCTCTGTAGAAGAGTTTGAAGTCAGGGGTTGTAATGCCTTAGAGTTCTTGTTTTTAAAAGAAAAAAGGGGGGGAGTACTGTGGGACAATGGTCTTATACCCTGTAAAGATTTGTCACTTGTATTGGTTTAATAAAATGCTGATTGGCCAGGCAGGAGGTATAGATGGGGTGACCAGAATAGGAGAACTCTGGGAAGAGGAAAGTCTCAGTCTGCAGTTGTCACCCAGATGCAGAGGAAGCAAGATGAGAATGCCTCATTGATTAAAAAGTACCAAGCCTTTTGGCTAATACAGACAAGAATTATGGGTTAATTCAAGATGTTAGAGTAAGTTAATAAGAAGCCTGAGCTACTAGGCCAACCAGCTTATAATTAATGTAGGCCTCTGTGTGTTTCTTTGGGACTGAANGAAGAATGAAAATAGATCCATATCTATCATCATGCACAAAATTCAAGTCCAAATAGGTCAAAGACATCAACATGAAACCAACCACACACTAAAACTCATAGAAGAGAAAGTGGGAAGTACACTTGAACACAAGTGTACTTTTAGGAAGTGGCACAGGAGATCACTTCCTAAATGTAACCCCAATAGCACAGACACTGAGAGAAATAATTAATAAACGGGACCTCCTAAAACTGAGAAGCTTCTGTAAAGCAAAGGACATGGTCAATAAGATAAAATGGCAGCCTGCAGAATGGGAAAAGATCTTCACCAACCCCACATCAGACAG
>LOJH01001537.1:6757-25594 GCA_001685095.1 Ellobius talpinus
TCTCTCTCTCTCTCTCTCTCTCTCTCTCTCTCTCTCTCTCTCTCTTTCGGTCAGGTACAGTGACAGCAGTCACTGAATCAGCCTCCCGGGCTCCCATCTGGTCCCAACCAGGACCGTCACCCATTCTGCACCCACACAGTTGACAATCTCACCGAGATGAATTTCCCAGGCTGATGCTCTACTCTGAGCTCTGCACTTAGCTTCCTTCTTGGAGTGAGATCCTTGGTCGTGACTCCTGGAACACCCTACCTTTCCAAACTATCTGCCTTTCCTACTTACTGGACAGGCAGGTTTCTACCCCAGGACCTTTGCATGGCTGTTGTCCTGCCTTAAGCAGTTTTTCTGCACATAGCAGCTGCAAGCTCCCTTGCTTTTACACAGATCTTCATAGAAATGCCACATTTTACCAAAAGGGTCTTCTCCTCCACCCTACCCCACCCTTGGAACCCTCTTTGTCCCTTATCAGGCTTCATTGTCCTCATAACCTCACCACCAGTACTTGAAACGTTTGTATGATCTGTGTCTTCATTTACACACTACACATGTATCCACGTGGTGGCTCACACTTATCTATGTTGTGCCTGAAAGGGTGGGAGTTGGAGAGAGGCTGCGAGCCCCCTGACCCCACTGTCCACCCTACAGAGGACACAGATCAGCTCCTTGGGGATCGACTTGACGACAGTCTACTTTCGTGTTTTCATTGAGCTGCAGCTGCCTGGGTTCTGGAGGTCAGTGTCTATTGGTGGGCAAGGCAGGTGCTCTGGCTCCCATGTTGCATTGCTCCAGTCCCTTTGGAAGAGCCGAGTCAAGAGTTCTCAAGATTCTAGAAATACATGACCTTCGTTGGTGAGTACCGGGTAATGTCTGGTCGTATGTGAGATTACAAGTTCTTGGGTTTAGCCTTGATGGAAGGGGAAAGGGGGCCTCAGATTCTAGGATGTGTGTTGTGTGCTGAGGCGGAGGGCGCAGGGGCTGAGCGGTCAGGGACCAGGAGACTGGTTGGTTTCTGTTTAACTATTATGCACCCCTTCCGCCACTGTGGGGTGTGTGTGTGTTTGTCTGTGTGTCTGTGTGTGTCTGTGTGTCTGTGTGTGCTTTGCATGTGCACACATGCATGCAGGTACAATAGAGGAGGGGATTGTACATGTCAAGGTCAGCCTCAGGTACCATCATTTTGTTTTTGTAAGACAAGGTTGCCCCAGTCATCTGCCCGTTTCTCTGCCTTCTCAGCCCTAGCGCTATAAGATGTCTTATCACACCACATTTAAAAACATCTGGGGGTTGACCCCAAGTCCTCATGCTTGCAAAGTCAGTGCTTTCCTGACTCAGTCCCTTTCTTGTTTCTTATTAAAGCTGCTTGGCTGGCAGGTGGGGAGGCCAGTGACCACAGCAACTCTGGTGCCTTAGCTCTGCCTCCTGTGAGGCCCACACAACAGGCTTCACTCTGCCCTCTAATGGCCCTTCCCTTGTCTTGCTAAAACTTCACCAAAAGCCCCTCTGTGCTTCTGAGACCCTCTGGCCAGAGCTGAGTAGAGCAAGGCAGAGCAAGGCAGATGAGCTCTGTGGCCTCAAATTACCATGAAAGATGGGAAGGTGGGCAGACCCTGGCAGGAAGAGGGCCACAGCCCCGGAACTCGGCTTTGCCGGTTCAGGCCTTGCCTGGTCAGCCCATACACAGGACACCACTTGTTTTTAGGCCCCGCTTCCTTCTGGGATACACTTTGCTCTTCTCACTCACATGCAGGAGGTGCAGGTGAGGGAGGAAGGGAATGAAGATGAGTAAAATCCTTCAGATTCTGGTATCAGGGAAGGTTGGGCAAGGCCTTGGCTAGCTGAGGAACATGGCACCCGGAGGACAAACCTGGTCGCCCGTAAGTGATACAGAGTGTAGGGTTCTAGGATCTCTTGGCTTCCGCATTTCCTCCTTGGAAAGAAAGTCCTTCCATGCCATGGTGTAGACTGAGGCACGACTATCACACGGCTATTCACAAGGAAATGCAGGGTCCTCTGTCTGGTACCACACTGGGACCGAGATCAGGGCTGGAGATGGGTACCCCAAGCTCACAGCCATACACCGTTCACCCTGTTCCTAGAGTCGATATGTTAGAGCTGAGAAGATTTAATCAAAGCGGTCACATTGAAGATGAACCAAGAGATTCAGTGATGCCCCAAGTCCATCACTGGGATCCTAGGATGAGGGTCAGGTTTAAATAGAGGCAAAGAGGTACACATGGCCAAGGAGTGCTGGCCAAGGTGGTGTCCTGTCCATCATCATTGTCTCTGCTCCAGTACCCCCTGCAAGGTGATCTGGTAACTTGTTAGAAAGGCATGAAATCTCTTTCTAGGAGACAGATTTCCCACTGGCTTCAGCCTTTTCCTTCTCCCAGTGTGTAACTCCTGGGGGAAATCCCAATACCTTGGCAGCCGTTGTTTCAATAGTCAGATAGGCAAAGGGATGGACAGTTGTGTCTCTTTAGACACTGGTGAGATTGTAACATCCATGTTTAGGCTCCATTGGGCTTCCCTGTACCCAGATTCCCATGGGACAGCGGGGCTAGTGCTCTCACCCCTCAAGGCTGTTGTCAATCACAACGTGAACACCCCAGCTCGGAGGGACCATGTCTACCCAGTGTGTTCCCTGGAACTGCAATCTGCTTCTCATGGAGTAGAGCCCACAGACTGCTCTGCTCCCTCAAAGGCACATTTGCCAACATCAGCCAAGCGCCAGGTTCTGGCCTTAGGCTATTCTATGTGCTGCTTCTGCCCTGAGACTTCCTAGCCAGCAAACACTAAGCTGGCAAGTACAGGAGGGGAGGGGAGCCGTTTGAGGGGTAAGCCTCCAGAGTGGAGAGACCCATCAGAGGGTGAATGTGTCCCCAGCCTGGATCACAGCAATGGCACCTCTGAAAAGCAGGTGGAGACCCTTGGGTTGGTTCAGTGGGTAGCAGAGGCAGCAGTTCTCACAGACATCTTTGCCCGGCTGCTGGGGCTTTTGGGGCTGGCTCAGCCTCACTGTAGGTCTAGTGTGGCAGGGAGTAGGGACTGCAGACTGTAGCCAGTTGGCAGAGAAAGACTGGAAGGCCTTCCCCACTTGGGCTTCCTACACAGATAACATGCTCAGGCCAGTTTGCAAAGGAAGACTGGAAGGCCTTCATCACCTGGGCTTCATGAATGAACAAACCCCGTGTGAGATGAACCCATTGGGTTCAGTAACTACAGTCAGACACCACTAAAATAGCCTATCAAGGATCGTGTGCCTCACAGCCCAAGGCTTTTGAGGATTTCCCCTCCACTCACTAGCTTCACTTTAGGGAGCATTTTCCCTTTCTTATTAAGTGTTTTTTTCTCTATTTCTAACTGTGAGCCTCTGGTATTATCCTTTGTCCTGGGATTTAAGAGCCTGGAATCCTGTGCCCTCTGGACTCAATCAGCCAGACACTAAGTATATTTTTTCCTTCTCTTTCTCTCTCTTTTTTTTCTTCAGACATTGGCTAAAAGCCTAAGCATGCTTTCCCCAATGGCCTGGCCTTTCTCGTGCTTGACTCTGACCTTAGTGCCTGATTTAAAAGGCTCTCAGCCTTGTTTCTCCTCTCAGCAAACTGCAGGGTTTGCATTTTGCTTCCCTGTTCTTTCTCTCAAACTCTACTAAAGTTGTCCTGGAGATTCCCAATTCTAAATTATTTCATTAAAGAGACTAAGAACCCTAAAGGGAATCCGAATTCCCAGACAACATCAGCAGCCTGTAATCATGCTAGGAGGCAGCTCCAGAACCAAAGAGAGAGATGTGTGAAGAGTATCGGAAGGGGGCTGTTGCTGAATCTTCCAGAAGCTGTAGCCCCACAGCACAGGGGGTCAGAGCATGTGGATGGAGACCCAAGGACGCAAGATGTCATGTATGTTGCTGGCTTCCTTAACAGGTAGATTCAGTCATCTTCCAACCTCTCCTGGCCTGGAGAAGCAAAGTGGATTCAGACTCTTAAGACACTTTATCTCAAGTTGCTCACAATGTCATTCCTTCCCTGCCCCAGGCACCAGCATCACCCCAGAAGGAGGCATTCGGTAAAATTAAAAGACATTCGCTGCATATTATTTTATGCATGAATGCAATCTGAAGGTTTGGTGATTAGAGTGGGAAAATGCAAATATCAGACAAATGAGATTGAATATTTAGAAGCAAATGTAAAATTCAAGTGGGAGAGTAAATCACAGGGAACCTCACTGGTGCCCTCAGTGTCGGACCTGGTGCTGGCACAGGCGTCTGGTGTGCAGACAGCAGGGCTCCACACTTAATAGTAGCACCACCCCTCATGGGGTAAATGTGATGCCAGCTGCAGGCCCCACAGTCAGTCTCCAGCCACCCATTCCTGCTTTCCTCCCCCGCCAAACCCTGAAAATCCCCCTCCTGGGAGGGGGATCAGGGCCAGAAGGCTCCAAGTTAGAGTCATACATCCCACTAGGAGAACCAGCTTTTTCTAATACCACCCAACCCTGAGAAAACAAGTAACAATGAGCTTGAAACAATTTTTCTTTCCAGGATGCTAGAGGATTGGGAGGTGGGCACAGCTTCTAGCCACCTGAATGTGTCTGATAGCAAAGGCCCGGGTGAGCACAATTCTGTTATTCATCTTCAGAGAGCAAGTCCCACAACTGATCAGCATGACACAGATGCTTTAGTGCCAAAGAGGGGACCAGGCACTGTCGCTGGAATAGTGCTGGGTGTGAAATTATTGCACACAGATAAATTCTGCAAACAGCTGCCTGCAATAGCATTTATGTTGGAAAGTGTGCACGAGGTCATTATCCAGGGTTTTATAGGCCATTGCTTGGCTCAGCCCCAGGGCTGCTTATGGCTTTGTAGAAAGGCAACATTGCACTTTATGAGTGACAGATGGCGTTTAACACACCTTGCATGATTGTTCATGGAGATGGGGCTGGGGGCCCTGCAGGTGGGACCTGAGTGGGTGCCCATGGGCAGAGCAGCACTAGCCAGAGAAGGGACTCTGCTCTTGCTCCAGCTGTTCCACTGGCTGAGTGAGTCACAGTCACAGCCTTGTCACTGTGTCTTAGGCTTTCTCAGATCTGGGGAAGGACAGTCTAGACTGTGTCTCGGAGCTGGCTTTCTTGCCTCATCTCTTTGGCTCTAAGGCACCTGTATGGACTTCCTTGTTCAGGCCTTACTCCCCTTGAAGAAGGTCAACCAGAGGCCTGAGTTCCCCACCCAGGCCACATTGAGCAGGAAAGTTCACGGTCCCTTCTGTTGCCTCAGTCTGGCTGGATGCAGGCTGAACAGTCCTCCTTTGGGTTCAGGACGACAGCTGCTCAGATCTGCCTGGTACAGCTTTGCAGATATCCCAACAGAATTAGGAAAACAGGTTCAATTTGCTTGGCTCAAACAGCTTAAACACCACTGAAAGCTAGCAGCTCCTTGTTGCTCCTCTGCTTCATAGGCTCAAGGAAATATGGTGTGGGAAGCTGGGACTGGGCTTCTGTTGGTAGAGTGTGTGCCTCGCTTGCCAAAACCCTGGGTTCCTCTGCTGAAGCCAAGCAGAGGGGTGAATGGAGGAAGGATGTGGAGATGGGGTGGGGATCAGAAGTTCAAGGTCATCCTCAGGTGTGTAATGAATTGGAGCCATCCTGGGAAATGTGAGACCATTTCTCAAATAAACAAATAATTAAATAGGTGGATAAATAAGAGCAGGCTGGAGAGATGAGTCATCAGTTAAGTGCACTTATTGCTTTTGCAGAGGACATAGATCTGGTTTCCAACACCAACAAGGTAGTTCACAACCATCCATAACTCCAGTTCTACGGAGACCCACACTGTATTCTGACCTCTGTGGGCATCAAACACATATTGGTGTACATACATACATGCAGACAAAAAAGACACATGACATAAATAAATCTTAATTTTTTAAAAAAGGAAGTATGACAGATCACATGCTCAGAAGGGCAAGGGACATGTGGCTCACTCTTGACTCCATCACTGAATCTTGGGGTCCATACCTCACAGAGTACAGGACTCCTGAGAGCCCCCAAAGCTTCCTTAAGGCTGCAAACATCGGGGACCTCTCTCCTTGTGCCTCTAGGTGGTGCGGCTCTAGGCTGCTGTCCTCTGAGATGATCTGAACCACCCACACTCTTTTCAGGGTCAATGGCTTCCTCCCACTGAAGCACTGTGGGTGATTTAATTTCATTAATGAACCTGGGGGACCCCAGGATTGTGGGATGTCAGGTGCTCTTTAGAAAATACCCTGGCTGTCATGTAGATGATATGAAATATCCAGAGCTTCTGCCATTACCACAGGGATGGAGGGTTAAATGTAGTTCCTTTCTTCAGCTCTGGCTGTCTCTCTGGTCCCCTCCCCAAGGGCATCATTTTCTATCTACAGCTCCAATGATGATATCCAGGTGGGTGGATCTGTGTACTCTGGGAGACTGGCTGAGATTTGTGGGGGGCACGTGGTCATGCAGCAGGGCATCCGGACATTATGCCAGGACCCAGGCAGACAGCTTGCTTCTGCCAGAGGCTGCAGGCTGAATCTCCTCAGAGACTGCTGCTTAGATGTGTTGGGGGCTCAGGGATGAAGACACACTGGTTAATTTTTGTCAGTTTGACACAAACCTAGGCATGTCTGGGAAGAAGGAACCTCAGGTGAGGAACTGCCTTCTTCATATGGCATGTGAGGCATTTTGTGGATTGCTGACTGATGGGAGAGGGCCCGGTATATTTTGGGTGTTGCCATCCCTGGGCAGAAGATCCTGGATTATATAAGGAGGGTAGTGAAACAAGCCAGTAAGCAGGGTTCCTCCAGGGTCTCATTTTCAGGTCTGTGTCATGTCCCTGTCCTGATTTCCCTCAGCGATGGATTGTGACCCCTAAGGTGAAGTAAACCTTTTCCCTCCCTCGTTATTTTCTGACCAGTGCTTTGTTACGGCATCAGAGAAGAAAATCAAACAAGGACAGAACACCCAGAGTCCAACGGTACCCTGAAACTCAGGAGGGAAATAGTGAGAGTTGGTCTCGATTGTCAGTTTGGTGGGCATTTAGAATCATTGTGGAAACAATCTCTGGGCAGGTCGCAGAGGGAGTTTCTAGGCTGGGTAAATTGAGGTGGATGACCTGCCCTGGATGTCGGTGGTACTGTTCCATGAGCAGGGGTACTGGACTGAATAAAAATGAGAGAGAACCAGCATCCATCCCTCCCTACTTCCCGACTGCAGATGCCTCGGGACCAGCCTCCTCCTGCAGCCACGCCCTCTCCATCGTGACTGACTGTAACCTTGGACTGTAAAACCCCAGTAAACCCTTCCCAAAGTTGCCTTTCTCAGGTGTTCGTTACCATCATGGAGGTAACTAGTACAGGAGCTGTGTCCCAGTCAGGTGTGTTCTGGAGGACTCTGCACAGAGGAACACTGGGAAAGAGAGTCACAACACAGCGACAAGACATTGGAGCAGGACTCTGAGGGGCTGGGGACCGGGAGGGTTCCACCAGGAGGCAGCTTCATTGTCTTTAACTATTCCAGCCGTGCTTGCGTGGCACTCCCTCTCCCTTTGAAGGGTCTTTGCCTAGGATCACTAGGCACTGGCTGTTGTGCTGGTGCTATGTGGCCCTGTTCTAGGGACCCCCATCTGGTGACAGGGAATGAATGTGAGGGATAACAGCCCACTGCAGGGATCATGGATTCCAGGAGTCCCTAGCAGCTGCTATGCAACTTGGCACTGGGAGGGAGGGACAGGACAGAGGATCCATATGACCATCCAAGGTGCATATGACCAGGAGACTGCTGCTGGCAAGCCATGCCCTGTAGAGTATACCAGGAAGGAGCTAGGGATGGACAGAATCATGTCAGGGGGTGGGGGGGCGGCAGCAGGTCAGAGGTTCTTCGGGCATAGGTTTGTATTTGGATTTTCAACTCTGAAGAAGACATGGCTTCCTGTGTGGAAACTCCCTCTGTAGAGACTAGAGCAGAAGGAGAAAGAAGATGAGGTGGTTCCACCCAGGATCATTGGATAGGGTCGGGGCAGGGCTCGCAGAACAAAAGAACCTTCTTCAGGCTTGAGTGAGCAGGGAGGCTGGTGGTAGTGGTGGGGGTACCCCATTCTATCACCCTTCTGCCCTGGCTCTGCAGCAGGGATCCATTTGACAGTGTTCAAGTCTACCTAAGAGGCCTACCTTTGCTCCCCCACCCAAATTTAAACATCCATTTTACTCTATTGTTGTAGCTCAGTTGGTAGAACGTTTGCCTAGCATGCAGGAAGTCCCAGGTTCCATCCTCAGCACTGTAAAAGTCACATGGTAGTTTTTATACTTATAACCCCAGAACTGGGGATATGGAGAGAAGGATCAGAGATTTGAGGCCAGCCTGGGCTACGTGAGACTCTGTGCCATTTTTATTTCTCTTAGATTTAATGAAACCCTCTTACCCCTGAGTGGCCTGAGGACTGTTTCAGGCAGCTCTCGAGTTTGGCTTCTTGCAGGAGGAAAGCACACCTCAGTGTTTTGGGTTTTTGAATTACTTTATTAACATAGATGCACTCATGTGCATGCATGTGTACACGAGCATATGTGTGTGTGCATGTGCATATGTGTGTGTGCTTGTGCATGTGTGTGTGTCTGCTGAAGGCCAGAAGTCAATATCAAATGTCATCCTTTATTACTCTCTACCTTATTATTTTAGGGAGGTCCTATCACTGAACCTAAAACTCAGTGGTTAGACTAGACTGACTGGTCAGCAAGGACCAGGGATCCCCCTGTCTCCACCTCCCCATCCTGGAATTACAGTTGCATGCTATCATGCCTGCCTTTAAGTGCGTGCTGGGGACCAGACTCACAAGGATGCTTGTGCAGAGAGCATTTTACCAACTGAGTCATCCCATCCCTGGTTTTTGTTTGTTTGTTTGTTTGTTTTGTTCTGTTTTTGAGGCAGGGTTTTACTCTGTAGCTAGCTGGCCTCAAACTTGTGGCCATCCTCCCACCAGAGACTTCTGAGTGCTGGAGTGTATTAGTTAGGTTTCTATTGCTGTGATAAAACATCGTGACCTTTAAAGCAATGTGAGGAACAAAGGGTTTATTTCAGCTTATAGTTTATAGTTCAGCATGGGGAGAAGTAATGGCAGGAACTCAAGCAGGAACCTGAAGGTAGGAACTGTAGAAGAGGCCATATAGGCTTGCTCTCTATGGCTTACTCAACCTGTTTTCTTATGGCACCCAGGACCACCTGCCCAGGGATGGGGCCACCCCAGTTGGGGTTTGTTTTGTTTGTATTCAAAGCCTGATCCTTATGTTGTCCAGGCTAGCATTAAACTGACTGTCTAGCCAAGGATGACCTTGAACTCCATCCTCTTTCCTTCACATCCCAAATGCTGGCATTTCAGGCATGTACAATTATGTTGCATTTATGTAGTGCCAGGATAGCATGCTAGGCAAGCAGTCAGGCAGCTGGGCTACATCCCCAACCCCTTTGGCTGTGTGCACTTATGAAGCCACCTCCTAAAATGTTCCAGGACCCCGCATGCCCATTCTTGAAGTTCTGCTGCAGATGCTGGCTGGGTATATCCTATTCCACAGAGCAATGTGCACCTTGGATGCCCAATTGTCCCTAAGAGGGGCTCCTATGAGCTGCAAAGTGTTTTCTTACAGATTTGCTCAGACCTGTGACTCACATCAGGTCCTTTTCCAAACAAGGTCCCTGGCTGCTTGCAGCCCTGCTACTTCAGGAGGCTGTGGGGATGGAGAATGGTTTGCAGGCGGGTGCACTGCAGTCTCCTGGGCCCAGTAAAAGGAGCAGCTTGCAGCACAGAGGGCAGCAACCTGCTCTCTCTGGACCCAAGAAGCCCCGGGGAGCTGAGGATGAGCATGTTTTCTTCCAACAGTTTACTGGGCTTGGCAGGGTTGCTGAGGAGACAGCCAGGATAGTCCTCCACAGGTTGAGAATGGTGTTCCCAACTGAGAGACCCCTAAGAAGGAGGCTGTTGGGGAAATTACTTTAACTATTTAAAGATGTATTACATTTGTTTACGCTGCAGAATGTTACTTTAACCGTGTAAAGGTGTGTTACATTTGTTTATGCTGTGTTTGTTTAATGATGTAAGGATGTGTGTGTTTAACTACGTAAAGATGTGTTGCCTTTGTTTCACCTTGCCTGCCTAAGGCACCTGATTGGTCTAATAAAAAGCTGAATGGCCAATAGCTAGGCAGAAGAGGGATAGGTGAGACTGGCAGGCAGGGAGAATAAACAGGAGGAGAAATATAGGCTCTGGAAAGGAACAAGAGAAAAGAGAGAAAGGAATGAGGGAAGAAGATGAGGAGAAAAGAGAGGGACATGTCTGGGGCCAGAAACCAGGCAGCCACCAGCCAGGAGGAGCAGTGAAAGCAAGATATACAGAAGGAAAGAGAAGTAAAAAGTTCTGAGGTAAAAGATAGATAAAGAGAAACAGGTTAATTTAAGTTAAAAGCTAGCCAGAAATGAGCCTAAGCTAGGCTGAGCATTCATAACTAATAAGAAGTCTCTGTGTCATAATTTGGGAGCTGGTTGATGGCCCAAAAGAGATAACTTGGTACAGGAGACTAGTGAGGGTGTCCATTATCATAGTTACTAGAGTCACCTCTAGCTCCCTAACAAATCAGGCTTGGCCACAAGTCCCCAATAGGGCAGGCAACTAAGGACACAGTTAATAGTGAAAAACAGACAGGAAATTAATTCAATGTGGCCATATCAGAAAGAGGAACACACGGGTCCAGTGATACCCCCACTCGAGCAAAAGGTATGTGTAGATAAACAGTCCTGGTCACCATTGTCTAGCTCTAGGCTCACCTCTAAGGGGTCTGATTAGTTTTCTGAACTGCGTGAAATCTCTTTCCTAGAGACAAGACTCCCCTCCCCCCATGGTTGCCACTAGGTCTTCAACGTCACTGTACTGTTTTGCCCAGGGTGAGACTCCTGGGGAAATGCTAATTTCTTGGGTCCATAGTTTTAATAGTCTGGTAGCCACAGGCAGGGGCACAAGTGTCCTTTTAGAATATCTTCATTCAAGAATGTTAGAGACTTTCTCCCCACCCCAGACTCTAACTCCCCATAGGTTGCTGCATTCCTGCCCTATCTTGGGCCCAAGGATATGCTTGGGACCAGTTAGCCAATAGGAGTACTCTTCATAAAGGCATCAGAGCCTGAGTACAAATGGGACAAGCAGAGATAGTGGTATGAGGACCACTTTCAGGGACCAAGACCCAGTAGGGGCAGCCCAGGCTCCACCAGGCCAATAGTGCTCCAGTGACAGAACCTCAAGGGACCCCCCTCCCAGCCTACTCTACCAGACCACTAGGCTCAACTTCTGTCCTCGCTGCTGGGCCATCCTTACCCACAAACACCCACACCACCATGGCCTGGCACGTCAAACTGCAGGTGCAAAGATTTAAATAGCATCCAGAGAGGTCATAGTCTAGACTGTAAATACTGCATAATGAGAAACAGGAACCTAAGGACAGGAGTGACTTGGGTGCCCGAAGTGTTGCCAGGTGACACACACTTTCCAAACAATCTCACATCCTCAGATCCCAGCCCTCTGGCCTGTGTTTGACCCTGTAGCCCTCCCCACAGGTCTTGCTTCTGCAGGGCAACAAGGAGCTCAGCATCCCATAATAAAGCTACTGCTTGTCCTAGGTACAGCAAAGATCTGAAATGCTTCCCTTCCCCAAATCTGAAGAGAGCTTGGATTGGCTGAGCTGTCTCAGCCAGGCAGCCAAGGACCAGATATTACTGGTAGGGGGACTCGCTCCTGAACCCCAGTGAACTGACCCCAAAACATGCTGTTTACATAGCCTCTACCCCTCCTATGGTTCCAACACTGGCTCTCAGTGTTGTCCTTAGGCCACGGGGACTCTGGAGATGGAGGAACCAAGCTGCATAACAGAGCCTGGAGCCAGAGTAAACCCCTCTTCTACCTTAGAAGTGTTTCTACTTGAGAACAAAGCAAGAATGTAGATTGTGGCCGGGGTTTGTTTTAGATTCCTGTGGAGCCAGCTGGATCTGAAGGCAAAAGCTATTTTATGAAATCAGTGAATGTGGAGGAAGTGGAGCTGTCCTGATGACCCCAGACACCGTGCTGTCCTACCACCCTGGGCCCTTGGCTCAGCCTCAAGCAGCTGCGCCTCTTACTGTCTGCCTCTCTTGGCTGAGGGTGTGTGCTCCATGGTCCATTTGCCATGGGATGGAGGTGAGGAGGGGGATGGTGTGAAGAGCTGCAGGCGTCCAATATGGTGGTACACACCTGATTCTAGCACTTGGGGCTGAGGCAAGACGATCGAGAGTTCAAGGTCGACCCGGGCTACTTAGCAAGCCCCTGCCTCAAAACATCCCCCTCTAGAAATGAAGAAAAAGTAGAGAGAACGTACCGCTCTCATTCATCCTGTCCCCAAGACTCTGCAATCCAGTAGTAGATAGAAGAGAAAGTGAGCTTCCTGAGAAGCCCTCTTTCTCTGTATAGAGATAAACATAGGGGTTGAGGGGCTGGGGATGTAGCTCAATTGGAAGAGGGACTCCTTGGCACTCACAAGGCCTTAAGTTCCATCCCTAGCCCTGTACAAACTGGGTGTGGTGGCTCGCAAGCCTTTGATCTCCACACTCAGAAGCTCTAGGAAGGAGGATCAGGCATTCAAGGGCACCCTCAGCTATATAGTAAGTTTGAGGTAGCTTGGGCTGCATGAGATCCTATGTCAACAAACAAACAACAAACAAAAAGCAAAAACAAACAAGCAAAAAAAATCCCAAGGGGTTCAAAGACTTGGGATGCTGATGCAAAGAGTGAAGGGAAGGTGAGTGATCGGAGCTCTAAGGGGAGGAAACCCAAAGGGGCTTCCTAGAGGAAGCTCTGAGGAGAAAGAAAACTCCTAGGCCACTCCTGGGGCATCCGGACAGTTTATGGAGCCCCTTGTTTATGTCCTATCCTGCCCACTTCCCAGCTGCTCAGGCCTTGCTGAGACACATCAAATGAGCCATTCCCCACAGGGGTTAAAGCAGCCTCCTTACTGTTAATGTTAATGACAGGTCTTTATTGTAAGCACCTTAATTATTATTATTATTACTTTCCCTTAAATAAGCTAAAATATTAGGCCCAAGGCAGCTTGATTCCCGTTTGAAAGTTGTTAAATCCACCCCCCCTGTGCCCAGCTGCCTTTGAGCTGATGACCATCAACCAAGCAACCAGCAGGACAGCTGTATGGCAGCCTGATAGCTTTGACCCCTTCACAGGCACCTTGGCGAAGCTGCAGTGCAACCACAGCTGCTTGCTGCTGCAGCACAGCTCCAGCTCCAGATGACACTGTTCAAACAGCTTACACTGGGCCTTTTGCCTTTACAAGCCTCCCTGGTCGCCAGGCAGCCATTTTCACCCACTGCAGAGGAGGGGCATGTCCCCCTGGAGTCCTGTCAAAGGCTGTGGTTAACGCAAACATAATACTTCATTTGCATGTAGGACTGTGATTGGTACAAATAGCCACACCCCTTTTTTCTGGCTCTATAAGCAGGCGGCGGGCTCACTTTTCGAGTCAACCAGAAGACACCCTCCTGGACTCCCCTGGAGTATTGTAACATTAGGTTGGTGGTCTTTTCTGATGGCCTTTCAATTTTTATTACTAGCAGCATGGCCTGAGCTGATAGCATGGAGGAGAGAAAATGGTGGAAGCTGTGAGGGAGAGGCCAAGGGGCTTGAAAGAGCCAAGGCAGCAGCACCATGAATGGTGGTGGGAACAGAGAGTGAGAGAGGGCAGGGAGCCGAGGCTGAGAAAGGATAGATGACTCTGAACAGCCAGAGACGAGAAACTGCAGATCACCGTGGCTGGGAGAAGGTCAGGGAGCTATCAGGTCTTCAGGGCCAAAGGCTGAGGGTCCCAGCACCTGAGACTGTTTTGGGAGCCATGACACCCGCGGATGCTGCCCTTTCTCTTGTCTATTGCTGCTATTCACTTTGCTGCTAGAAGCTGAGGATGACAAAGCTGCCGAGCACCAGGGTGGCTGTTGATTAAAGCCCAGAGCAATGAGTCTCCAGCTGGAGCACCTAGAGGCATAAGCCCGAGGCTTCACAGGCTCCTGGTTCTCAGGGATTGGAGCTGTACATTCCTCAGGGTTGTCTGGAGGAAAAGAACAATAGAATGGGGACTTCCTAGATGGCTTTCATGATACAGGCTGGGTAGCCAACCGTGGCTGTCTGCATGCCAGGGAGGCTAAGGAGCTGATAGCTGCTCAGTCCAAGAGTCTAGATGCCTTAGTAGTTCTCCTGACCTGATGTCAAAAGCCAGGCAGATTCCCAGGGAGCTGCTGGTCTTCAGTCCACACTGGAAGCCCAAAGAAGTTGCTTTCTGATGTCAGTGGAGATCTATGGCCGTGCTGCCTCGAACACATCCAGTCTCATCAGGTGTTAGCAAAGGATGCTGGCAGCTGCAACACAGTAGATGCTCTCACCAGCAAGAGCAAAAGTGGGCAGGTCAAAAACAATGCTGCTTCTTTCCCCTCAAACCTCTTTATATCTAGGCCACTGGTGGAGGGTGCTGTCCTCTCTGCAGAATGGTCTTCCCCACTCAGTTAATGCTTCTGGGAAATACTCTCATAAGCCCACTCAAAGGCGCATCTCTTGATTTCGGATCCAATCATATTTGTGAACAAAGTTAACCACCACAGAGCTGCCAAGTCTCTGGCTCTGCTTGTACTTGGAGACTCAAGGGCCCTGAACTTCCAGCCTGGAAAGAGGTTTGCCTCACCTACCCACTATTCCTATGTGGATGGATCCAGACTCCAAAGAGCATATTAATGACATGACCTTGAACAAGAGGAGCTACCATCCTGCATTTGCTATCTGCAGCCCAGGCATTTCTTTGTTCTCATGGGACATTTATTAAGACCAAGGGACTTGGAAGCTTCGGTCCCCAAGCAGCAGCTTCAGCTCTAGTGAATGTGTGACAGCCATATCACCTCTTGCTGAACCTAGCAGCCATTACCATCTTCATGAGAGCAAATGTAAGTACAAGAGACTCTCAAGATCCGGCTTGTTGGCCTTCCGTCACTGAGGGAGGTGGTAGGGAGAGTCTTCACACCTCACCTAAGACTCCAGTTACATCCTTCTGCAGCCGCTTCCCAGCTCTGTGCAATTCTGCCCCAGCTATATGTGGTCTTGGGCGTGTTAGAGTATTTAGAGGGTGAAAGATTAGCAGAAGGAGGAACTCCATTTATGCAGCTATGTAGAAGTCATAATCCATACTGAGGTGAGATTTTCCAGTGACATGGCTGCTTCGGGGTCACCCATACTCCTGTGGGTAACACCTCACTCATGCACAATAAGTAAGCCCAATAAACTCATTGCTTACCATGTTGGACTTTGGTAGACTCCCATGCTGGTCTGTCATTGGTACCCTGTCTAGGGTAAGAAGATGCTCGTTTGCATCTCCCTAGGAAACATTCACATGACACCCAGTTCCCCTCAGGCTAATCTTAGCATCTCATCCCAGGAACACTGTCTCTAAAGTGCAAAGTAGAATGTTCAGGATTCAGGATTTACAGCCCCAGAGTGCAGGGGAACTGCTCCATGGAGCTTGAGTAAGTCAGGAATGTCACTGCCACCTTCATAATGGACAGGAGCACACCTGCTACTGGAGGACAGGAGAGAGGCCCAGGGGACCTCAGGCCCTGGCTGGCTTTGTCACCAAAGGCTGCCAGGGAGGTGTTAATGAGGACCTTGACTTTCCCTTTGCTTCTGTCCCCAGGCTGGCTGATTCCCTAGCCTCTGTGTAAAGGTTTCCACTGTGGATACACACTTGTCTCCCATCTCTGACCCTCCTTTGGTTCATGGGAGCTAGGCTGAGCAGCCAAAACGGCTTCCTATCCCCACAGCCCAGCCACAGGGTGGTTTGGGGAAATGACCTCTTGTCCCATTCAAATAGGACCACAGGGAACCACCCCAGTGCCACTTCCTGTTGTTGAGTCTTCACTGGGGGTGGAGTTCCCAGGAGTCTGGAAAGGTCATTCAGGGCATGTGGTGGGGTCTGCCCTGTTAGGATCCTGCGCACTGCTGGAGGTGGTTAGCTACACAGTTTGCAGAGGATCTGCAGCTGACAGACCTCAAGACAGCAGCCCCTCAAGGGCCACAATCTCCTCCTGTTCCTTTCTATCCCCTGGCCAGTGGCGATGAGCTGACTTTTTTTTAGGTCTCTCAGTAGCTGTCCTTTTGCTCAGAGGGCTTAGATAAAGCTGGAAGAGGGGACTCAGTACAGTCTTGGCTTACACACTGGGTGGGTCAGAATTGGGGTGACGATGGCAGCCGTCTGCCCCTAGGTAACATGTAGCCTGGCCGCCTCACCCATCTGCCTCCCTACTGAACGGGTACTGGTTTTAAAGCAGGGCTTGTGTACCCCTGGGAACTCTGCTTAGTGCCTGCAGTGACCAGAGCACCTGAACATCAGCACGAGTGGTTTCCTGGGGTTCTGGAATGCTCCTGGTACAGGGAGTGTCGTGCTGGGCTTTGCCTGAACCATCTTTCCTGGAGTTAGTGACCTAGCTTTCCCTACTGACAGGACACGATTTACAGTGAGGACCTGTTGTAGAATGGGATCCTCTGAGCAAAATAGCCACCATCTTCATCAGCTCAACTGTCTCTGCTTCTGGAGTTAAATACACTCTGGCCTGTGGACTGTCGACATTTCCCTCATAGGAGAAGGACATGGGGAGAGTCCCTGGGCCTTTATCCGTAATCCAACCCTCCAGTATATAAGCTACGGAGGTTATTTGAAAAGGGCGCTGCATTTATGTGGCTATGGGAAAGCCGTTCTTTGAAGTGTGGTGGTTTGAATGAAAATGACCTGTATAAGCTCATATATTTGATTTCTTAGTCTCCAGTTAATGGGTTTCAAAAACCCATGCTGCCATTCCCAGTTCTCTCTCTCTCTCTCTCTCTCTCTCTCTCTCTCTCTCTCTCTGTCTCAACATGTAAGCTCTCAGCTACTCCTTTAGCACCATGCCTTCCTGCCTGCTGTCGGGCTCCCTGCTACAATGGTCACAAGCTCATCCCTCTGGAACTGTGAGCCCCAAATTAAAAGCTTTCTTTTCTAAGTGGCCTTTGGTCATGGTGTTTTGTTGTGGAACTAGAAAGGTGACTATGGCACAGGGTGAAGACTTTGCAGTGCAGCTCATTTGGGGGATCATCTACTCTCCAGCCAGTAACCCCTTACCCATGCTCTGTAACCCTGATAACCTCACTAGTTCCCTAGGGTGAATTTTAGTGAAACTGTGTCTTGGTTTGTCCTTGAGACCTTATAAGGGTGAGTTGAATGTTTTTTTTCTTTTCTTTTTTTTTTAACCTCTTCCCTGGGAAGGATTCCCTAAACAGACATCATGGACAGTGGGAAAATAAGCCTTGCATGTATGTGTACATGTGTGCACATGTTTATGGATGTGGGTGTGTGTACAATGTGTGCAATGCATATAGAGACCAGGGATTAGCCTCTGGTATTATCCCTCAAGTCAACAGTTTTACCTTGTTTCTCTAGGACCTGGGGCCTGTGAATTAGCCCAGGCTGGTCAGGGAGCTCCAGGGATCTTTTTCTCTACATCTACCCTTTGCTCAGATTACAGGTGAACATTCCTTGCCTGGTTTTGTATGTGGGTGCTGGGGATAGAACTCAGGTCCTCAACCGACAAGGCAAGCACTTTACAGACTGAGTCATCTCTCCAGCCCTTCCTGCCACTGCCTTAAAGGCACCTCAGCTTTCTGAGGTGCTGTTGTGAGTGTGAAGGAGCACTGTTTCCTCCACGCCTGTCCTGGCTCACCTCTGTTCCCTCCTGCCACAGCCACAGCTTCTAAAGACACCGGAAAGATGCCCAGGAGCCTGGGGAGGCAATTCACCAAACTGGAACTGCATTCACCAACCTTAAGGTGGAGCTGGCTGGCTTGATCAGAGGGACAAAGGAGAAAACGTGAAAGCAGAAGGGCCAGTTGTCATGCCGACCAACACCCTGGGAACCACCACAAGATAAACCACCCAGGGCTGAAGGACCTGTTCTAGGTGAGAATCACAGCAATTCAGTGACTAGCAAAATCCTTCTGGGGCTAAGCAGAATCCTTCCACCAGTACTGAGCCAGCCAGAAACCAAAGTCACCATTACAGACGCCTACGTCTCTATTTTAATAAGTGGACTTAATCAGTTGTTTTGAAAATACGAAAGTATTTTGAGCAGTGTTGACAGTTGTGTAGGGCTGGGTGTCTGAGCACACCGTTCATCCTTAGTTCTTGTTCCTGCTTCATGATAAGTCCTGAGAATCCCACACAGCCTGTTCCCATTGCTGCAAACTTTCACAATGAGGTCACATCCCTCTCCATGGTGATGGTGGAATGTACCATCAAGGACTTGCCTGAGATGCCATGGTAGGCAACAATCTCGTGGCTATATGACATCTCACTATAGACCCCCTGACTTTTCAGGAGTAGCCCAGAGACTTCTCCTTCAGGGAATTTAGTGAAGAGAAGGTAGATATTTTGGATCTCAGGGAGTGGCTTTTGGTAGCACACTGCAACACAAACATGTTCACACACACATGCATACCTATATACACTCCACACATGTTCGACCTATGAATGCATGCATGCCTAGAGCAAGCATGTGCCCAAGAGAGACCCTCCCAAGTGTCTTCTGTATCCCCATCTGCCTCCCACAGGAGAAGATGGTCACTCCCTTGTGATGAAATCGTGAATGGTGCTCAGGGGCTGTGGGGTAGGCGAGAATGAATTCCCAGAGCCATAGAGAGGGATGTCTGATCAGGTACACACACACACACACACACACACACACACA
>LOJH01001537.1:33980-48137 GCA_001685095.1 Ellobius talpinus
AGCCCCTCACTGGGGGATTCTAGGCAGGGGTTCTACCACTGAGCCACACCCCAGTCCTCTTTTTACCTTTTCATTTGGTGAAAAAGTCTCACTAAATTGCCCAAGCTGGTCTTGAACTCTCTATAGCTCAGCAGACCTTTACTTTTCAATCCTCCATCAGTCTCCAGAGTTCTTGAGGTGACAGGTCTACCCGACAGGGCCAAAAGCTCTGTCTACAGAAAAATGAAACAAATTATTTAGAATCTCTCCAAGTCTGTTTCTGGAAACTTCTTCTGAGCCACCAAAGGTTAGGTGCAGTGCAGGAGCTAGAGCTCCACCAGCTGCTTTGGAGGAGAAGGTGGAAACCATGAGCAAGGGGTGATATGGAAAGAGCGCTGGAGAGTGTCACACCAGCGGTGACACCACCCTCCGCACTTCCTGGGCCTGAGACAAAACACTGTTTCTTTTAGCCCTTGCTATTGTGGGCTTGTTTATGCAGCTGAAGCTATAAGAGGGCCACCAAATGACACTGGCAAGGTGCAGTATGAGAGTGCAGTTTCTCCTCCAAAAAGCACCTTCCTTCCCTTGCCAGCATTCCCACTGCACCCCAGCTCCACAGTGCACAGTGACTCCTCAAGCCCCAGGATGTTATGTCTGAGCATCTGGGAGTGTCTCTGCCCACTGGCACACTCAGGGGCAGCTCTCAGGACCCACACATTCACTACTCATGCAACCCTTCCTTCCACTCTTGGGGATCAGGTTTAAAAACTTGGTTTCCCGTAGCCAATGGCTTGACTCAATTCTTTTGTGTTTCCAACTCTATTAGCCTTAAGGGAAAAAACATACTTCATAATTTTCAGAGAAATCAACCAGATAAGAACACAGGCAGCATCCAGTGGTATCCATGTCCAGAAGCCATAGTGGGCTGTGCCAGGTCAGGATTCCAGGCCTGCCTTTGGTTTTCTTCTGGCCCTTCCAGGTTGCCTGTTCCACAAAAAGAATGAGGCAGGCAGATGGCTCTGTGACACCCACACAAAGCTTCTTTAACTGTTCCTACTTGAGACCCCTTTTACCTGAAAAGGATGTGTGTGTGCGCGCGCGCACTCATGTGCAGGCATGCAATGTATGCATGCACATGTTCACACTTCGTGAGTATGATTTCACACATGCCTGGTGTGTGTGTGGAGGTCACCTTGTTTGAGACAAGATATCTTCTTTGTGTTCTGTCTCATAAATCCGGGCTATTTAGTAATAGACCTTAAACTTGCTATATAGCCAAGAATGACCTTGAACTTCTGAACCTCTTGCCTCTACCTCCCAGAGCTGGGGTTACAGACATGTGCCACCATGCCTGGAGTATTTAGTGCTCAGATGGGGCTTTGTTCATAGCTGGGCTAGCACTTAACCCACTTTAGATGTCTCTGAACCCTCATAATGTGTTTAATTTTTCCTAACTATTTTATTTAAAAATTTATTCTTTCTTTATTACTTCCTTTTTTCCTTCCTTCCTTTTTTCCTTCCTTCCTTCCTCCCTCCCTCCCTCCCTCCCTCCCTTCCTTCCTTTTTTGAGATAGGTTCTCTCTATGTAGCCCTGGTTGCCTTGGAACTTACTATATAGACCAGGCTGGCCTTAAATTCACAGAGATCCTCCTGACTCTGCCTCCTGAGTGCTGGAATTAAAGGCATGCACTACCTTGCTGGGGTCAGTTTTATTAATTTTATATTTGTATATGAGTATTTGTCTGTATACATGTATATGCAGCACACATATGTAGTGCACACGGAGATCTAAAGAAGGGGTTGGATTCCCTGGAATTGGTGCTACAGATATTTGTGATCTAACATGTAGGTGCTGAGAACTGAACCTGGTCCTCTGCAAGATCAGCAAGTGCTCTCAATCACTGAGTCATTTCTCCAGTCCAGATTTGAAAGTAATTTTTGATTGTTCTATGTTCAGAGCTATTTTACTATTGCCAATTTTTTTCATAACCCCACATTGAGTTGTTTTTCCTAGTGTAGTTATGTCCCATAGTTTAAGAAATTTTTGGCCTAAAGAGCTCCAGGGCAGCTGCCATTTGGCCAGGTCTGCAAAGGCTCTCCACAGCAGCACCTTCTTACTCCATGTCTGTTGACAGCCCTCTAGTGTGGGTATGTTTGATGGTTAATTGTAATCGGAGGTTTCTCTCTCCTGCCCCTCCTACAACTGCCTTTAAGTAATCACTCAGAGGCTTACTGTTAATTGCAAAATGCTTGGCCATATGGCTCAGGCTTATTACTAACTAGCTCTTACTTTTAAATTAATCCATTTCTATTTACCATATGTCTCGTAGCTTTACCTGTGCTCTAATACATGGTGGTTGTCTGGCATCTCCCTCAACTCTGCCCTTTTTTCTCCCTGTGTTCAGTTTGACTTTCCCACCTAGCTATATTCTGCCTTGCTTTAGGCCAAAGCAGCTTTTATTATCAACCAACAAGAGCAACATATAGTCACAACACACAGAAGGGTTATCTCACAGCAGTTAATGTCTTACAATTTCTATTGCTACGAAGAGACACCAAGAACATGGCAATTCTTATAAAGGAAAACATTTAATTGAGGTGGCGGCTTCCAGTTCAGAGGTTCAATCCATTATCATCATGGCAGTGTGCAGGCAGACACGGTGGGGCTACATCTTGATCAGAAAGCAACAGGAAGTAGGCTGTGACACTGAGTGTAACTTGAGCATAAGAGACCTCAAAGCTTACCCCCATAGTCACACACTTCCTCTAATAAAGGCACACCTTCACATAATGCCACTCAGTTTGAGATTCTGAGGACCAATTACATTCAAATTATCACAGTTAATATTGAACTTCAACAGGATATAGAATTACATAAAGACCAGCTCCTGATCAGGTCCATGAGGAGTTTCTATAGTAGAGGAATTGAGCTGAGAGACTCACTTTAACTGCAGGTGGGTTCATCCCACAGGCTGGGGCCTGAGATGGAACCATAAGAAGGAAGTGAAGTGGGCATGAGCGTTCAACTTTCTCTGCTTCCTGACTGGATTTGGTGTGACCAGTGCCTCGCACTCCTGCCACCATGGCTTTGCACCATGATGAACTATACTTCTGCACTGTGAACCTGAACAAATATATCCTTTATAAAGTTTGCTTTTGTCATGATGTTGTCACAGCAATAAGGAAACTATGGTGGTTTGGATGAGAATGGCCCCCATTGACTCGTATGTTGAAATGCTTAGTCCCTACTTGGTGGAACTATTTGGGAAGGGCTAGGAGATGTGGCCCTGTTGGAGGAGGAGACACTGGTGGAAGACTTTGAGGTTTCAAACACCCAGGACAGGCCCAGTCTTAGTCTCTGCAACTTACAGAACAAATGTGAGCTTTCAGTTACTTCTCCAGGACCACGCTTGCTCCACAAGGGAGAGCTCAAGCCAGGTTCGAGCTAAGCCATGGCCGTCACCTGCCAAGGCCAAGAGCCTAGCAACCTACTACCTGCTTACAAATGGCCCAAAGCCCTGCACAGAGGCATCTGCGGTGGGAATCAGTGCTCAGGAAAACCCACAGACACATTTGTTGTAAAACCATGTACTATGAGGTCCTCTTTTTTGTTTGGTTTGGTTTTGAGGCAGGGTCTCAGGTAGTTCTGGCTGACCTTGAACTTCTGATTGACTTGTCTCCACCTTCTGAGTGTTGGGATTAGATGAATGTGCTGCCAAGTCTGGTTGAAGCAGCACTGGCGATGAAACCTCAGACTGTGTGTGTGCTAGGTAAACTCTACAAGTGAGTCACATCATCAGACCTTATCATAATTTAAAAGAACGTTTTCTGGTTTGTTTTTTTTTGTTGTTGTTGTTGCTGCTGCTGTTTTGTTTATTTGAGACAGGGTCTCACTATGTGGCATTAACTGGCTTGGAACAGAATGATTTTGAACTCATAGAGATCTGCCTGCCTAAACCTCTCAAGTGCTGGGATTAAAGTCAAGTGTCACCACATCCTAACTTAAAATAATTAAAAAAATTATTTGTATCATTGTATGTATATTTTGCCTGCATGTATGTCTGTACAATGCATGTATATCTGTGTAATGCATGTATGTCTGTGCAACATATGTATGCCTGGTGCCAGAAGAGGGTGTTGGATCTCCTGGAACTGTAGTTACAGATGGTTGTGAGTCACCGTGTGGGTGCTGGGAATTGAACCCAGGTCCTCTGGAAGAATAACAAATGCTTTTAACTTCATAGTTATCGCTGCAGCCCATCCCCCATTATGGTTTTAAGGAGCTAAATATCATCACTAAAACTTTCCAAGTCACATAGCTCCAGATGCATCATTAAACAGACTTAAGAAACCAAGAGTTATTCAGTACTTTCCTCATTGCTGCGACTGAACGTTTGACCAAAGCACTGTCAAGGAGGAAGGGCTTATTCTGGGTCACATAGGTGGGGAAGGCATGATGACAGAAGCCGGCAGGAAAGGATCATATTGTGTCCACAGTCAGGAATCAGAGGGATGGATGCTGGGGCTTAGCTCACTTTCTCCTTTTTATGCAGTCTGGGACCCCAGCCTAGGAAATGGTGCTGCCCACACTCAGTGTAGGTCTCCCCGCGTCTGTTAAATCTCTCTGCGAACACCCTCACAGACAGGACCAGAGGTTTCTCTTGCTTGTTACTAAATCCAGTCTAATTAACCATCCTGCCAACCAAATGAGCAAATAATGCTAGAACGGCTCGTAAATTAAGATACAAAAACTGGGAGAATTTACAGAATAGAGAATGAAGATTTACATGTGAGGCGATGGTAGAACACTTAATAGCCAAGCTTGGGGACAGAGAGGCACACACACGTGAATACGAATATGAATAAAGGACTAGAAACTTTCATGACATAAAGTAAGCAGAGCTGGCAATATGATTCAGTGGGGTAGTGTATTCACCTAGCAGGCTGAGACCCTGGATTCCATCCCCAAACACTGCCAAAAACACATGCTTGTAATCTCAACCCTTGGGAAGTAGAGGCAGGAGGATCAGAAGTTCAGGTCATCCTCTATTACATAGCAAATCTGATGCCAGCTCAGGCTAGATGAGACCCTGTGTCAAAAATAAAGCACCCAAAGTATATGGTTTATCAATGATTCAAGAGACTATACTGTAATGGCTGTCTGACTCTTGGGTTTGGGGCTGAGTCTGCAGGGAGCCCTGGCTGTATCTGGTCTTTACATGTGATGGGAGACATTTTGATTTGAGTAAACAGGTAAGATGGAAACAAAATAATGGGGATATCAGACAGGTTTCTTGCTGTCCAGTGATTCCTTAATTAGACATTATTAATTAATATATTCATTAATTATTTAATTTTAGTTTTTTGAGACAGGGTTTCTCTGTGTGCAGTCCTGGCTGTCCTGGAACTCACTTTGTAAACCAGAATGGCCTTGAACTCACAGAGATCCACCTGCCTCTACTTCCCGAGTGCTGGAATTAAAAGCGTGCACCATTACCTCTTGGCCTTATTAATTTATTTTATTATTATATTATATTATTATTATATATAATTGAAAAATAACTAGGGTCTGAATGAATGGCTCAGCAGTTAAGAACACTTGCTGATCTTTCAAACATGCAGGGTTTGATTTCCAGCACCCATGTTGTGGGGAATGCAAGCTACAGAGCACATGTGCTAATATGTGAATATTCAAACACACATATACATATTTAAAGACGTAATCAGTCTTAGAGAAATTTGTGTATGCCCTGACACATATGTGGAGGTCAGAGACCAACTTTGGGGGTCAGCCTTCCACCTTGTTTGACACAGGCTCTCTCTGCTGCTCTCCACTGAGAATGCCAGGCTCACTGGTCCATCAGCTTCAAGGATTCCTCCCGTCTCTATCTTCCATGTCAGTATAGGAATGCTGGGATTACAGACACATGTCCACCAGCATCAGTTTTACATGAGTGCTAGGGATTGAACTCAGGTCCTCGTGATCGCATGGCAAGCACTTTACCCACTGAGTCTTTTCCTTCGTCCCTGGGGATTGTTTGTGAATAGGACGCCTCCTCTATGCATTGGTGATGCTATTCACAGTCTGAAGGCTTCAGTTCTGATTCATTTAACACTGACATTTTCTCTACCGCTGACCTAAGTCTAGCCAGTCCACAAAGCACTAAGCCACAGTTTGATCCATGACATCTGCCAACATCCGCAAAGCATGTGCTCCTGTTGGAACTGTTGCCAGAGCCGTTTGTGTCAGAGCCTGGGCCTCCCGGCTGCCCTGACAGCCAGCCTCTGCCACCATCCTCCATAGACCAACTGCATAAGTCATAGTGAAAGCGCAAAAGAAGGGGTTTATTCAATGTGGTTACATTGGGGAAAAGGAACAAACAGAGCCCATGGCCCCCAAGTTCATCTTCTAGGTTCTGACAGGGGGGTTAGATTTAAATAGAGGGCAAGAGCCACCCAAAGTCAAGCAGTCTTGTCAAGGTGTCTTGTTTCATCAATCCTCATCTCCACTCTGGTCTCTTACACGGGGGTCTGACAAGCTGTCAGAACTGCGTGAATTCCGTTCCCTGGAGACAAGCTCTTCCTCTTTGACACCAGGCTTCAGCCTCATCCTTTGAACTATTTCCACTTCAGAACCCACCTGAACACCCAGGAAAGACTATTATGATATAATAAAAGTCTCTTAAATTATGCTTTCCCAACACAACCAGACCCTGCTTTCAGATACCAGATGTTCCCCCAATCAACCCTATACAGCCAATCTGAATTTCCCTGGCTCCTCTCAAGAACTCTCAAACAGACTCCAGATAAGTACTCCAGCCAACCAAGAGCTGTTGTCTGAGTTTTCTGTCCTGCCCGGTTCCCACAGTCATTAAGTTCCAAAGAAATCACACAGAGGTCTACATTAATCATAAACTGATTGGCCCATTAGCTCAGGCTTCTTATTAACTCTTATAACATAGATTAGCCCATTATTCTAGTATATGTTAGCCAAATGGCTCAGTTCCTTTTTCAGCGAGGCAGTCACATCTTGCTTCTTCTGTGTCTGGATAGGACTGCAGAGAGGGAACTTCCCTCTTCCCAGAATTCTCCTGTTCTCATTGACCTGCCTCTACTTNTCTACATTAATCATAAACTGATTGGCCCATTAGCTCAGGCTTCTTATTAACTCTTATAACATAGATTAGCCCATTATTCTAGTATATGTTAGCCAAATGGCTCAGTTCCTTTTTCAGCGAGGCAGTCACATCTTGCTTCTTCTGTGTCTGGATAGGACTGCAGAGAGGGAACTTCCCTCTTCCCAGAATTCTCCTGTTCTCATTGACCTGCCTCTACTTCCTGCCTGGTTGTCCCACCTATACTTCCTGCTTGGCTACTGGCCAATCGGCATTTATTTAAAACATAATTAACAGGATATAGACAATTGTCCCACACCAAATAGCCTAAGTTTTCCTGCCTGTCCCCTATTGTTAAGGGTGGGATCGCTTCCCTCTCTCTGGGATCTCCCCCATTTCCCTGGTCTTGGGATTCCTCTTCCCAACTACCAAGACCTTGAACCTAACAATTTCAAATGTACGTCCAAGATAAAAATTTTTTCCTAAATTCCTTAACTTTACCTCTGCCCCTAGTCTATCTGTCTCAACAGATTTCAAATCAACTACAGACTGCTCCAGCAACTCCAGTGCCAGTCCAGCTGTTTCCTTGGAATCTACATCCTGGTCTGGCCTCACAGACCACACTTTCCTAGCCTCAGATAGTTCCATAAAACCTGGGCATCAACTGGCACAGCCTGCTCTTCCTGACTTTGACCAGCAACCCAGATTTCTTGGATCCCCTAACAACCATGCGCCAAAGTCAGCAGGAAGCAGTCAGAGAAAACCTACCTTCTCACCTGTTCCCTCTGTCTTGCTAAAAACTGTTAGATTGCATTCCTAAAACTGCCCACCAAGGACTACTCATTCATTTGGCTGCTTCCTCCTCCTGAGACTGACTACCAAGGTCCAGCTATCAAAATAGTGAAGTCCAGCAATCAAAAGCCCCCTTTCAGCTGCCCTAATTAACATACCCAATTAAAATTAAACACCTCATTCTAACACAGGGTTTCCCCCTTTACCTTTATAAACTGCCATTTACCTATGGGCCATGTCTGTCCCCTCTATCCAGAGACAGTCCATTGTCACTCCAGGACAAACATCCCTTCCCCCTCTCCCTTGTTCCCTTCCCCTTCTCTCTTGTACTCAATCTCCTGTGTTTGTCTCTTATTCCCTGCCCTCTGCCCCTCTGGGGCAAATAAATCTCCTTGTGCTGAGAACTCGGTCTTGGGGTGTCTTGTGCCAAATTCTGGTCCCTTCATCCTTCTCTTAGGATGAGGTTCCTGGGAAATTCCAACTTTTGAGGTCCATTGTTTCAGTGATCTGATAACCAAACAGAGAGTTTTGGGTGACACTACTCCTGGGGAGACAGGAGCAAGTGTCTACTCACATTTGGGAACTAAGAACAGACCAGTGTAAGGATGCCACCAAAGGCAAGTTGAAAGAACAACAAATTTTATTGGGATTATTTACAAGATACGGGTGAAGGGCTACTTTGAGGAACAGCTACAACTCAAAGATGGCTGCATCACCAAAACCCACCCCCGCACAGGTGACAGACAATTTATAAAGGTGGATACTTTGGAGCTCACTGCACAACCTGCTGGCAGCTCCACAAGTTGGAGGGTGTCCTTTCCCAGTGGCTCAGTTGGTCTGAGCCTTTTCCAGGCAGATCAGCTTGTCCGGGAGTCTACACTGCAGCTTGTCTTGTCTGGGAGTGACACGCTCACAAAAGTCTTTACAGCTTGCATACAGCTTGGGGAGGGAGGGGCCTAGTGAATCTGGAGTTGTTTGCTTCCTGTCTTCAGGAGCTTCCCTGGAGGATGGGATGTTTCCTCTCCTCTTAGAACACACTGCTGTTCTACTTTTCCTGTGAGCATCCAGTGTCCTAATGAGCATCCCTCCAATATGGAAGCTTTAATCTTGGAGGAGCGTGCCACACAATAGAGAGGTACAAGGGTCTCTTTAGAGCAGTGGTTCTCAACCTTGCCAATGGTGTGACCCTGTAATAATTTGTGTTGTGGTGACCCCCAACCAAAGTTATTTTCATTGCTACCTCATAACTGAAATTTTGCCACTGTTATGAATCATTATGCAAATATCTGATGTGCAGGATATCTGATATGTGACCTCCAAAGGGGTCGAAACCCACAGGTTGAGAACCACTGCCTTAGAAGGTCTTGATACATGCCAGGAGGGTTACAGGACCAGTTGCTGGCAAGACACTGGACCCAGCAGATGGCAAGCCTGTGGTACCCCCTTCCTATCAGTGTTGAACAAGGGGCATTTGATTACAGCCACTGGACATAACATTGAGATTGCATTCAGTGTGCAAAATAAAGGTACTTGTTTGATACGGTTTGGAAGGGAAGGGGGCGTTGTGAGAGCAGGGACTACCAGACATTCAAGAATGGATGGGAGAAACAGTCTTCAGGGCACCAAGCCAACATTACCAAGGAAAGCAGCCCTGCCCCCACCCAACATCAGAGGACAGTGGGTCCTCATCTTGGAGAAGCATTGGTATTGGCTTGTGGCAATGTCTGCTCACCTCTGTCTGTGACTGTGGCACCGGAATCCCTGCTCTGTCTGATTGGCCCCATCTGCCTTGATGGCTGTCATCTTGTTGTGATGCTGTCTGCTCTAGTGATTGCTGTCTTGTCTCGGCGGCCATCTGCCTCGGTGGCTGTCTTGTCACAGTGACCCTGTCTGCCCTATCTGGTGGCTTCTGTCTTGTGATGATGGCCCTGTTTTGTCTTGGTAGCTGTGTTTCTCTACCCCTCTCATTTACCTCCCATGGTGAATGCAGAACAGCCTTTCTCTATTAAAATACATTTATCCCAATGCTTTCAGCCAGTGCTGGAAATAGTGGTTTAAAGAATAAACCAGAGACGATACATAAAATAGAAAATGTTTCCCAGTGAAATTTCCCCTAAAAGATGCCACATTTTACCCTTCTGTGTCATAGTGGATCACAGCCACAAGGACTCTGGGACCTGCATCAGGGAAGGTAATTTTCTTATGTCTCTTAGAGGGTAATCCCAGAAACCAATCAAGAATAGATTGGAAACAAAGAAACAGTCAAGGCAAGGTGGCATACACCTCAGACTTCAACACTTGGGAGGCAAGAGGCCGGCCAATACATCTTTGTGAGCTCCAGGCTAGCCTGGTCTACCTAGTGAGTTCCAGGTAGCTAATGCTACATAGTGAGACCTTGTGTGTTGGCTTAAATGAGAGTTGGGATCCATAGGCTCATATATTTTAATATTTGGTCCCCACTTTTTGCAACTGTTTGGGAAAGGTTGAGAAATGTGACCTTTGTGGAGGAGGCGTGGCACTGGGATGGGCCTGTGAGGTTTCAAAAACCCGCATCTTCCTCACTTAGTTCTCTGCCTCGAGCTTGTGGATCAGATGTAGGCTCTCAGCTGCTGCTGCAATGTCACGCCTGCCTGCTGCTAGGCTGCCCACCACGATGGTCATGGACTCTAATCCTCCGCAACTGTAAGCAAGGCCCAAATTGAATGCTTTCGTTTATATGTCACATTGGTTGTGGTTACAGCAGGAAAGTAATTAAGACACCCTTATTCTCAATACATAAATGGACATAAATGGATAAATAAGATAAAAGCAAAGTAACAAACCAAGTAGATGGATTAAAATAACTTCACCTCTGAGCAGGGCTTCCAGATAGGGAGGAAAACTTTGCATGATTTAGCAAGAGCAGGTCTGAAGGAGTTTGGGGTGGGAGCCCCTAGACGCAGGGTGACCATTGCTCATGCTGGTTATGGAGAAGACCACACTGAGGGTGTCTCATCTTTACTCTCTCTGACCTGTGAGCACTTGCCAGTTCCCTAGAATCCCGTGAGGGGTTCCTGGGGCAAAAACTGAGGAAGCTACACTTGTGACCGGAGGCCTCCTACACAGGAACAGTGAGTGACTCAGACCTACTGGGTTATAGATAGCCAGCAGGCCAGTTAGGATGTCAGAGGCACACAAGCTTGGCTTCACCCTCTCTGCAGCACAGTGGGAACTGTATTGCAACACTGTCAGAAAGCCCAGAACACCACTAATCAGCCAATCAAATTTAGTGTATGGCCACCTTGCTGAATCAGAACCTATACGGCCATAGACACATCATCTATTTTATTCCATTAAAAATATTATTAAGGTGTGCATGTGTGATTATTATGTATTCATGTGCACCTGCCATGGCCTGGGAGTGGAGGTCAGAGGACAACTTTCAGGAGTCAGTTCTCTCCTTTGGCTTAATTTGGGAGCTCTGAGGACTGAAATCAGGTTTCCAGGCTTGTGAGGCAAGTAAGCGCCTTTACTCATTGGCCATCTATTCCAGCTAGCTCTGTAAACCGGAGGGAGTGGGGCCAGAGGGGGCGGGGCAAATGGGTTCTAACAGTCCACTCAGGCTTTTGTCCTGCCCAGGGCAGGAGTGACACTCTCCTTCAGCCATGTGTCCATGTGGGCAGGGAGTTCTCTAGTTCCTCTGATCTTAGCCTGCTCAGCCCAGAGTTTTTTCAGGAACCCTTCTTGGCAGGTTCTAATGAAAACTGACAATTGTTCAGGGCTTCAGCCCTATCCTGGGCACAGCGGGTCACCCGGGTCACCCTCAGACACTAAGGATACCCTGATCAAGACATCTGCCCACCGCGGGGCAGTTCTATCCCTCCAGACATTAGAGACACTTTCGTTATGCAGACTCCCACAAACAAGTAGGTCACAGCGCTGTGCCCGTCCTTCGAAGATCCATTCAGTCTGAGGAACACCAGACTCCAGGAGGAAGCAGGCTTGAGGACGACTTCCTTCTTAACGGAGCAAAACCGTGTGCTCGGAACAAGCCACAAGCCCTTCAAGTGGGATTGGGCCGTGTCCCCACTCGCATCCCCGACCAGGAACACCTGGGCAGAGGCCTTTGCGCTCCTGCGATGTTGGGGAGGGAAAAGCTGGCTGGGGACAGGTACAACGCACCAGCGGATCAAAGGCGCCCTGGGGCTCTCGCGCAGGCGCAGAGCACAGCACACGACCCACGTGGGGACATCCGGAGAATCTGGAAGCCAAGCGGCCACTGGGAGGGAGGCTGGCCCAAACCGGGGTTCAGCGAGCTGAAGGGTGTTTTATTTATTTTTCTATTTGCTGGCTGGTGGTGGTGGCACCCGCCCACGTGCGCCAGGCTCAGCGCGGTGGTGGCGTTGCGCAGGCGCACAGGGGGCAGAGACGGAGCGGATCTGCCAGCCTGGCTAGGGGCGGCCTCCCGGTGCCTTTGTGTTGTCTGCTCACCCGGACATCCTTCTGCAGGGTTTTAGACCGCAAGTTCTGTTGCCTATTGCTCCAACCTCCAGAAAGGTGGCAGGTTTGCTGCCCTGGGCTTTAACCACTTGCTGCTGCAGCCTTGGCAGCAATTACCTGATCAGGATTTCTTACGCTGAGCGCTCGCAGTGTCCGCTACCGCTACAGCTACAGCTACAGCTACAGTTCTGACCAGGCCCCCGGGACTTTAGCTCTTTTTGGTCTGCTGCCCGCTTCTTAACGTTAGCAGCTCAGCCCACTGCACTCATAATGATAAAGATCACATGCAATCAAGAGAGCCGGAGTCAGCATTTGGGTGATGGAAGCAAGGGGATCAAGAATTCAAGCCCCTCATGAGCTATATGAGCCCTTGTCTCAAAAATAAACAACAAAAAAATCTAGGCAAGGGAAGGTCACTGGAGAGACAACATTGTCAGGCTTAACACTGCAGCCCAGGTGGATGGTTCTACAAAGTCCCGAAGAGACAGAGTGTGGGGGGGTGCCACCAATCCCTGCACATCCTTGGGGCCAAAGCGAGAATGTCTTGACACCAATCAAAGGCCTCTAGCTGTGACTGTGAAGTGTTCACAGCTGTCAATCTGGTCTGGGGACAGTCCTGCCAGCTGCAGGCAAATGGAGCACTAGAAAAAGGCTGACACCTCTTTATTAGGGAGTTAAGTCATGGGGGGGCGTGTGGGGCAGTCTTATTTAAAGGTAAAACAAACATTAAAAGGGTAGCTACTGGCAAAGGCCTAGTGTAAATTAACAGTGCTTTAACAGTATTTAATGTTAGACAAATACCCTTGGTGAGCGTCAGGTGGTTTTATCTGTCTCAATAGGTGTTGGATTAAATGTCTTAATTTCCTGGGTGGCAGCCCAGGGTCCAGTCAGTGTGTTGTCTTTCCCCCTGGATTAGATTCCTCCCTGGGGTGAGTGATTCTACAGGCTGGAATACATTGGTGGCTCTACAGCCCTCCCTTGGAGTTATTTGAGCATGCAGTGTAGAACCCTGTCTTCCTGCGTATGTGATGGCTTTTACAATTAAACACCCAGGGATGAGGGTGCTTCAGCTCAGAGCTTACGCTTGTATGTTACAGCTATCTTGAGGCCTCTATGTCCCTTTTAGAGTTGTGGTGAGATTATTACCAGGAATGTCGATGTGAAACCCAGCCCTCATCTCAAAGGAAATAATAGATAGCTTATCCTCCAGCCTAGTATATGACTGTGACCCAGGGAACACAGGTTCGGGTCGATCAGAGACACTCATTCCGCTGTGCCAGTATTTGTGTGAATTCTACTAGATGCAGAACAAAGAGTCATAAAGCAAGGCATTTATCATGCACACTGGGAGAGACCACGGGTGGGCAGGTCACAGCAAGGTAGGAAATCTCTGCTGTAGGTTTCTGCTGTCTGATGACATTCTTGACTTCTGGATTGGTAGAAGCTAGTGGTCTGCTAAGGTTGTAAAAGTGGTTTGTTGTTGTTGTTGTCTTTGTTTTGGTGTTGTTTATTTTTTTGAGACAGGGTTTCTCTGTATAGCCCTAGCTATCCTGGAACTCAGTCTATAGACCAGGCTGGCCTCAAACTCACAGAGATCTGTCTGCCTCTGCCTCCCGAATGCTGAGATTAAAGGCATGTGCCACCATGCCCAGATATAAAGAGTTTTGATAGTCATGGAACGTTGAGTCAGAGGTGGCAGCTGAGTGACTTTCAAAGGGACTAAAAAGACACCCCTCCACACACCCCAACCATAGCTAGGTCTGGATCTGCAACACAGTTGCTCCACAGTTTT
>LOJH01001538.1:5141-20053 GCA_001685095.1 Ellobius talpinus
CACACACACACACACACACACACACACACACACACACACACACACACACTGAGTGGTAAGATCCCCGTGAACTGCACTTGGTCCTAGCTCTGTCACTTTTCTGAAGGGAAGAGCAGCTTCCTTTCTAAGTCAGAGTGACAGTCATGACTTTCTTCAAGGTGTCAGGAGGTTGAAAGAAACCATGTGCGCACAGAAAGGCCCAGTGAAAACTGGCAACTGTTATTAGTAAAAGCAAACGTGATTCTGCCAGCCAGGCTAGAAAGGTTTAGCTCTGTCTCTGTCTCTGTCTCTCTGTCTCTGTCTCTCTCTCTTTCTCTGTGTGTGTGTGTGTGCGCGCACACGCGTGCGCTCAGGCAAACTTCCATGTGCCTAAATTGGCCAGAAGAAGGTGTCAGAGCCCCTGGAGCTGAATTGCAGGCAGTTATGAGCTACCTGACATGGATATGCTGGGACCTGAACTCAGGTCCTCTACAGGAGCCGCGAGCTCTCTTTACCACTGAGTCAAGCCCTTTTCTCTTCTCCTACTATTTGTACCAACATCAGAGCCATTTCTGATTTCCTAGAAAGCACAGCTAACCTCAAGCTGACTTCTGGGTTCATGATCCATGTCCTAGGGCTGTTAGGGTTAGACACATTAAGTGTGGAAAGTCATGTTCAGAGCAGGTGCTTCAGGCACAGGGACGCAGTCTCCTCTCTCAGGGCTGTACTCTTGCAGTCCCCACAAGCCAGTGAGAGCATGCTGGGCTTGACCCAGATCCATAGCTGCACTACCTGGCTTGGGTCTGGCTCCACTTCCCCATCTTCAAAGTGAGGATCCTGAGAGCCAATCCTGCAAAGCTTAGAGCACAGACAACAAACAAGGGGCATGTCAGACTGCTGAGCCTACAGTTGCCAGCAGGCTCCGTCCTTACTGGCATTAGGTCCTGCTGCTCCAGTCGGCACCTCAAGACACCAAGAGAAGGAACTGGTGAACCTCAGTGTCTCCTGCAGCCCTGTGGCACTGGTCACACCACAGCCCTTTCTTGGATCCTGCCCAGGCTCAGAAACTTGTAGGTGGTCATGAGCGACAGAGGACACTGATTGTGCTCTAAGGAAATGGGTGTGTGAACAGTTCCAGGGCAGTGAGGACTTAAAACAACAACAACAACAACAACAGGAAAAAAACAAAACCCTTTATTTATAGCCTGGCAGGATGGCTTGGAGGGTGATGACACTTGCTACGAAGCCTGAAAACCTAAGTTCACTTCCCAGGTCCCTTATGGTAGAAGAGAGAACAGACTCTGGCCTCCACACACACGGCATGATATGCATGCACCCCCCCCACAAAATAAATATATAAAATGCAATAGAAAGCAGAATTCCTTTAAAAACTGTTATTAGTGTGTGTGTGCACATGCACATATGCGATGGTGCATGTATGGAAAGCAATTTTATAGAGCTGATTCTCTATGTCCATCTTTTCAGGGTTCCAGGGTTGTACCCACTGAGCCATCTTGACATGCCCCCAATAAAGGTTTTTTTTTCGATAAAAGGAGAAAACCTATTCCCATATCTGTCAATGAGTGAGAAGTTAGTCCTAGCTGTGTGACCTTGGGCAAACCATCTAACTTCTCTGAGCCTCAGACATTTCTCCCTACTCTGAAATAAGAGCACAGTTGTCACTCTGAATGGTCATAGTGTCTGGATAAAGAGAAGGCTGCAAAGTCCCAGATAGACCTAAGATGCTCGTCTGCAGGACTTAGCTGGTCACCGCTGCTAGTCTCTTCCACCCCATGCCCTGTGGGGCAGGGGTACAGGTGGGGCTTGGAGAATCAATCTCCTTTAAGAGAGCTCCCAAGCAGACTGGGCCAGGACAGCAGCCCCCTGGGATTGATGGGCTGTCAATAGCTGTCAGCTTCGTCCTCCCAGCAGGTTCTCAGATGGAAGTCTTCAGGCACTATTTCATATTTGATATCTTAATCATTTTGCTTGGCTCTGAGTTTGAGAGGATGGATAGCAGTTGATGGAGGCATTGTGTTCTCAAGGGTGGATGGCTTTAGAGATAGAAAAAGGGGAATATAAGAAAGCTTCAGGGGGTTTCTTTATTCTGAGGCTGACCTCTCTATAGGATTGCCTATGGAAGTGGCCCAGACCCCATCTCTGGGCAAAACAAACTGGATGCCATGGCAAAGGTCTTAGCGATCAGCTTGTTTCCAAGATTCCAGAAGGTTTCCCCAGGACAACTCAGGCAACAATGGACAAGGCCCCATGTGGGGACACTGATTCCTATCAATCCTTTCTCAAAGATGGAGGGACCAGGCAAGGCCTTCCTAGCCTAGGAACTCTGCTACAGGTCTCTTGGATGAGCCAGTTTGCTGACAGAATGTGACAGTTCCATGGGAGTCAGGGTGTCCTCCTGGGCTTCAGTGGGTCAATGCCTCCCCCTCTGAGCAGCATGTTCAGTCTCTGTCACCTGCTCTCTCCTGTTAACACCAGCAGCCTGCAACAGGAACTGATCCCTCTGCATCAGGAGCTCCCTTGTAGGAGAGAGGTGCTGGGTTCAGGCTCAGGGTAGGACCTTTGATTCCCAAAGCAAAGGCCCAGAGAGGTCTCCAGGACCCCTGAGGACCTCTAGTGTTAGGGGATGGGTGGAGGGATGTTAGCAACAGATGCGGGGGAGGGGCAATCACCCCACTAATTCCTGAGCCTTCCTTGTCCTTCCCAGGTGCCTTTGCACTTCTCTGTTGCCCAACCCCTGACCCCACCTCCACTTCTATCCCATGTCTAGATGCCTCTCCTCACCCATACTTTCAACTATCATTTTATTTCCTTCACCTTTGAATTCATTGCCTTACTTTTGGGCACTTACTTAGTCAGACCTGGAGAGAATGTCTGTCTCCTTCCTTTTCTCTGACACTCCATCCCAAACATTTCTCTCTTGTCTTTGCTCTCACCCCAACTGTCCCCTGCATCTTCCAGATCACATCTGTCATGGTTTTACCATTTTCTATGCCACACCCCTAATTCTTGCCCCTTCCTGCCTCATTCCTCCCTCCCTTCTGGTCACCGTTTATCCACCATTTCCACCTCTTCCAGCCTCTGCCGTCCTCTCAGTGGGCCTGCATGTGTCTCTGTTACTCTGTGTCTGTCTGCGGCTGCTCCCCATCACCTCACCCTTTCTTACTCTCTGTGTCTGCCTCCCTCCCCAGGATGATCCCAGCCTCCAACAAGGCCTTCGTGGTCAACAACCTGGTGTCCGGGACAGGCTACGACTTGTGTGTGCTAGCCATGTGGGACGACACAGTCACGACGCTCACGGCCACCAACATTGTGGGCTGTGCCCAGTTCTTCACCAAGGCTGATGACCCACAATGCCAATCTATGCACAGTCAGGTCCTGGGGGGCACCATGATTCTGATCATCGGGGGTATCATTGTGACCACACTGCTGGTCTTCATCGTCATCCTCATGGTCCGGTATAAAGTTTGCAACCACGACACCCCAGGCAAGATGGCGGCAGCCACTGTCAGCAATGTGTACTCGCAGACCAATGGGGCCCAGCCTCCACCTCTGGGTGGGATCCCTGTTGGGCAGCTTCCTCAGGCACCACCCAAGGTTATGGTGCGGAATGAGTTGATGGACTTCAGTACAAGCCTGGCCAGGGCCTGTGACTCTTCTTCCTCCAGCTCTCTGGGCAGCGGGGAAGCTGCAGGACTGAGCCGGGTTCCCTGGAGGCTCCCACCCCCTGCTCCTCGCCCCAAGCCCAGCCTTGACCGCTTGATGGGAGCCTTTGCCTCCCTGGACCTCAAGAGTCAAAGGAAAGAAGAACTTCTAGACTCCAGGACTCCAGCAGGCAGAGGGGCAGGGACATCAGCCAGGGGCCACCACTCAGACCGAGAGCCACTGCTGGGGCCCCCGGCCACCCGTGCCAGGAGCCTTCTCCCTTTGCCCCTGGAGGGCAAGGCCAAAAGAAGCCACTCTTTTGACATGGGAGACTTTGCAGCTGCAGCTGCCGCTGTTCCTGGTGGCTACAGCCCCCCTAGGCGGGTCTCGAACATCTGGACGAAGCGCAGCCTGTCTGTCAATGGCATGCTCTTGCCCTTTGAGGAGAGTGACATGGTGGGAGCCCGGGGGACATTTGGCAGCTCAGAGTGGGTAATGGAAAGTACTGTGTAGCTGGGGTAGGCACACCCTTCCTCCCACTCTTGGTGTGAGAGCAAGGGGACAGAGTCAGCACTGGCAAGTGTTTGTGGAGTTTCCATGGTGATGTTTACATCCAGGGACAGTCTTGTCTCCCTGTCAACACCCTCATGTCCTGCCCAGCTACACCTCTTTCCCCATGTCACCTTCCCATGCCTATCCCCACCACCCAGCGGGGTGTGCTCAGGGAATGGGACTCACTCAAGTGTCAGACTGAGCCCTGAGTGTTTGGAGAGGCAGCGGACTGCCTTTCTACTCACAGATGTAGCGACAAGCAAGCGGCTTCAGATTGCTTACGGATCCAGTGTTGTTTTGATTTCTTAATTTATTTTTCCATTTCCCAGACTTCTCTTCATTCTTCTGGAAAATCGAGAGTGTCCTCTACGCATGAAAGTGTGTTCCCAGAAGCCTGGTGGGATGAAGTGAGGGTGGGTGGGAGTCAGCAAGATTCTGGTTATTCTGTGGAAACCCTGCCCATAGACACCATAACCCCTGCCCAGAGATCCCGTAACACCTGCTCAGAGATCCCATAACCGCTGGCCAGAGACCCCATAAACCCTTTCCAGAGACCCCATAACCCCTGCCAAGAGACCCCACAACCCCTGTCGAGAGACCCCATAACCCCTGCTGAGAGACCACCATAACCCCTGCCCAGAGACCCCATAGCCGACCCCATAACCCCTGCTGAGAAACCCCACAACCCCTGCCCAGAGACCCCATAAACCCCTTCCCAGAGGCCCCATAACCCCTTCCCAGAGACCCCATTACCCCTTCCCAGAGACCCCATAACCCTTGCCGAGAGACCCATAACCCCTGCCGAGAGACCCCCCAATCCCTGCCCAGAGACCCCATAACACCTGCCCAGAGACCCCATAACCCATGCCCAGAGACCCCATAACCCCTGGCCAGAGACCCCATAACCCCTGGCCAGAGACCCCATAAGCCCTGCTCAGAGACCTCATAAACCCTGCCCAGAGACCCCATAGCCCCTGGCCAGCCCTATAGCCTGCTCTGGGATGTGTGAATGACCCAGTTTCCTTTCGTCCCCAGACATCACACCCACATCCAGCAAAGCAAACTAAGTTAGAGAGTTGACCCCAAGCTGCAGGTGGCCCTGAGAGAGGGTTTGTGATGTGGGGCAGAAGGGATTGTACATTGAGGGCACCTCCTCTTCTCCTGGGAATGATGATCTGTGCTGATCAAAAGGACTCTTATTAGGGGACACTTTGGATCCCAATTCTGGTTTCTGGAGGCATGAGAATAGGCCACAGAATGACACGGGAAAGACCTATTCTCTCTTTGAACCTCGGTGTCCCTCCTAAAGCCCTTGGAAGGTCCTAAAAGGCTTCCAAAGGTGAACTAGGTCTTCCCAACTCTAGGTGATCACCTGAGTGGAGCACGACCACTGGGTCAATCCCAACCCTCCCATGGCACAGTGGGAATGTGCTAGAAGCTTCCAGCGGAAGCTGAACTTCTTTAAAACATTCTTCCAGAGAGCTTGGGAGGGATCTGTAATCAACCTGTGTTTTAATTGTCCTCCCTCACCAAGCCAGAGCATGAAGCTTACCTAAGGAGACCAAGCCAGAGCAGAGGCAAGGCTGTCTGCCTCCTGGGGAGGGTTTTCGCCTCCACTATCCTGTCTTCCCCCCAACCACGGTGGTTCTGGTCTGGGCAGAGTCAGTGCCTTGCCTGTTCCTTAAGATGATGTTCAGGGTGCTCATGGTGGAATAAGGGGTGCCTTCTCATGGCTCCCTGCGTAGTATCTGTCCACGGAGGCAATGGAAGAGGAGCAGAAGGGGGTCTTGGCTCATGTCCATCTGGGCATGAACCCACCCTGCCCCTACTCCCACACATCTGGGTAAGAGCTGCTTTAGAGAGAGTGACAGCCTGCCTCTGCCATGTCTGGGCTCTGTCTCCTGCCTTCCAGCTCTCTCCTCAGAGCCTGTGTACTACCTCTCCCTCCTTCCCATCTTCCTAACCTCACCATTCGGTCTAGCCTGCACTACAGGCATACAATCTGCAGAGCCTGCGTGCTTCAGTGTCTGATGAACTCAGAGCCCCATCCAAGAGCACACACAGAGATGACACTCTCTCTGCAGATGACCCTGTAGTTCCAGCCAGGAAGCCTCCCATTCCACACCTGCATCCTCCTTCCCTCCTCCCTTTGCCTTTTCTCTCCTCCCTTTCCCTTCTCAGCCCTCCTGTTGCTGTCCCCTTCTCTGCCTACTGCCTTTCCCCTAATCATTTTCCAGTGCTGATAAAGTCAACCGAACACCAGACTATTGTCTCCAGAAACCCAAAACCATTTTCCACACTAGTCTAGGCTCCAGGGAATGTCCCTTCTCTGTCACACTAACCCATTGGAAGGACATTTCTAGGGCCAGGCTATAGGTCAGCTGGCAGAGTGCCTGCCTAGCATGCACATGGCCCTGGGTTTGATCCTCAGCACCGTGTGAACTGGCTGTGGGGGTGCATGCCTATACTCCAGCACTTGGGAGGTGGATGCAGGAGAATCCCAAGTTTGAGGTCATCCTTTGCTACATGATGAGTTTGAGGCCAGTCTTGGCTATACAAGACCCTACTTCAAAACAAAACAACCGCCCCCCAGGAAACCTCTCTTCCTTCCTTATCTCCTACTTTCCTGCTCCAAGTTCCCACTGCACACTTCACACCCATCCTGTTAGAGTGATCCATAGAGGAAGTGGTCCCAAAGACCACCTTCTTTCTCAGCTTTCGACAACCCCCTGTCTCTCCTGGTCAGCAGCTCAGAGCCATGCTGACATGCTACGTAGCTGCTTTTGTGTCCTCGTGCTTCTGGCCTGGACAGGGAAGCAATGCCCCCAGGGTCAGAATGTGAGTTGTACATCTTCTCCTCTCAAAAAAGTCGGGTAAAATGCACACTTTTAAAAAGCAGCCACACCACATTGCCTGGGAGGGGAGGAAAAGGAATATTCTCGTGTCTGTGGATGTCTGCTCTTCATTTCTCTGGAAGCTCTTGTTTTCCTAAAGACGACTGAAGTGCCATTTTCCCCTTGCACCTGCGTTTGTGAGTGCCTGACGAGAGTTTGCTTCCCGCCAAGTTCGTGTACAAGGTGCGAGCATCTTCTGTCTGACATGCAGAGAGGGCCTGTCCCCCTGTGACAACCAAGATGGGAGAGGTCTGTCCTCACCTTCCCTCGTGTCCCTCTAGCCACTTCTGGCCATGATGAACCAACTCTACCAGCCTGGCCCAGCCATTTTTATTTCCAGGGTTGTGGTTGCTGCCTTACAGGGCCATGGGAACATAGGTGCCTTCCCATCACTTTGACTGAGCAGCAGATAATGCTATTTATCAAAAGCTTGCCTGTATTCATTAGCATTAATAGTAGAGGCAAAGTGGCCAGGAGTTCAAGTGAACCTTGTCTACACAGTGAATTGTAAGCCAGTCTGAGCTACATGAAACCCAGCTTTAAAATAAGGAGTGGGAGCTGGAGGGGTGACTTAGCAATTAAGTGTATTTGCTGCTCTTGTAGAGGATCCAAGTTTGGTTCCCAGCACCCATAGCAGGCAGCTCACAACCACCTACAACTCCAGCTCCGGGAAAATCCAACACTTTTTTTCTGGCCTCCGTGGACACCCACACACTCGTGGCAGACACTCACACAGACACATACACATACACACACATTTTTAATGCCTTGCTGGTAACCTAATGCAAAGTGAAAAACCCAATGTGTCCCGAGCACACAGCCTCTGAGCCTGTCTTCATTCACTGTCTAGAGCAGGGCCACCCAACAGAACAAAACAGAAAGCCCGCTGTAATTCTGGATTTTCTTGTAGCCACAGTAAACAAAGTATGAACAGGTAAAATTAATATTACTAAGATGCTTTATTCAAATCTGTATATCTAAAATGCTCTTACAACAAGCAGTTACTATAAAATTAGGGAAGATACTATACATACACACACACACAATCTGGTGTATATATTTTGCTTGTACTTTCAATCTCATCTTGGACTGACCACTTTTAAAGGACCTGAGTCCCAGTTGTGGCTAGTTCAGACGGGTATATTGGACAGTGTGATTCTAGGCATATAAAGGGCTTAGAGGCACAGCTTCTGGAGGACGAGAGAAATGTCTGCTGAATTCCTGTGGGATCCTACAGTTTCCAGGTTCAGTGCCTCATGTGTCACCTAACGTCTCACTATGTCATCTCTATGTTCTCTCATGGTAGACGAGAGCATAATGAAGCCCTCAGTGCTTAGAAGGGTTAAGGAATCTGTCCAAGGTCACGTGAGAAGTCTGACTGCAAAGCCTGAGCTCTTTCCAGCACACATCCCTGCCACTGTCCCATACAGTTCTCCTCCTTCCAGCCAGGTACAGACCACATTGAACAACAACACAACAACTTCTTTTTGGAGTCCTTGATTTGGTCTCAGTTCTGACAGCCTCTGAGGCATTGACTCTAGGATCAAAGTAAGGGTTAAATGTTCGTGCTGACCTCACTTTGGGCTTTCTGTCTTAGTCAGAGTTTCTACTGCTGTCAAGAGCCATCATGGCCATGGTAACTCTTATAAAGTAAAACATTTCACTGGTGAGGCTCACTTACAGTTTCAGAGGTTTAGTCCGTTATCATCATGGCAACAGGAAGTCAACTGAGACCCTAGGAAGTAGTAAGATTATGGGGGCCAATTTCGTTCAAGCTACCACACAGACCTTCCTGTACACACAGCACCTGCCTTTCACTGGCCAGAAGATATCTATAAACTGGACTATGCTTCCCAGCTTATCCTGCAGTCACCCCTTCTCCCCTGGGGGAAGTTCCAGGAAGTCCCGTGGCTAGCCAGCCTCATCTGGTCCCTTCTGCTCATAGCATGTCTGCCAGAATATACAAATCCCCACACCAGCATGCAACCACAACCGAACCCACCTTCTTACTCCTTTTAGTCCCAAACCCTTGTTCTCCTCAGGAATCTACTTACTGTCAAGATCTACCTCCCCGTGGAGGGACACCTTTTGGCCAGTCATCTTTGCTAGGTGTGATATGGCTGAAAAAGTATAACCCCAGCCGATTGCCAAACTTTTTGGCAAAGAACTAACCCCACTTCTCTGCTTTCCTGGTATTGACACATCCTTGGGTTTCTCTCAGAGGGAATGTTTCTCATTTCCCCATTGCAAATATTGAAATTCCAAGAGACACGTTTTTCTCAAAGGATGTCATTTTTAGTTAAGTAGTTGAAAATGTCAAAATGTCAGGCTCCCAATTCTTACATCGAAAGTCTGGGGTATGGAGTTTTCCACAGTACGATCCATCTCTATGTGCTTTCTGTTCAAGTTTCAGGGTATCTGTAGGTTTGAGTGGGCCTCCTCTGTCTTCTTCCTGTATCCCTTGAGAATTCTGCAAGCTGCAGCTGGAGGTACAAACTGGCTTATTCAAAAGAAAGATGGCAGGCAGGCAGCAGTAAAACCTGAACATGCTTGAAATATCACACCTAGATTCCCACACCCAGACCTTCTATCCCACACACCTGGCAGAGGCAAGAGTTTATTGTGAGAAGACAGCATTTCACAGGTAAACACCTGAGCTTCCCCAGTCTGCAGAACAGAACCAGATCCCAGATCTTTCCTGACAACTGCAGGAACAATGCCCCTTCACAGTTTAAAAATATCTAAGCGTGCTTCACATTGTAGACTCTCGGCTTCCAGCCCTTAGGGTGCCTCTCCATTTCCTCACCGGGTGACTTGTACAACAAAGCTCTTAGGGTTCCTTCCGGGCAGCACCCCACTGAAGGAAACACCATGTTCCCCCAGATCCAAGAGAGGCTCAGCCTCTGCCTCCAGTGTTAGTTCAGTTTCTTGTTACTGGAACAACATAGCTGACAACGGCACTTTGATGAAGGAAGGGTCGTGTCAGCTCATGGTTTGTAAGGGGATGTGGTCCATCATGGAGGTGAAGGTGTGGTCACATGGCATCCAATCAGGAAGCAGGAAGAAGAGTGCTGGGTTTCTGGCTCTTCATTCAGTCCTGGACCCCAGTCAGTGGGATAGTGCCACCCACACTTAAGGTGGGTCTTCCTTCCTCAGTTAAATTTCTCTGTAATCATTTCACAGATGTGCCTGGAGACATATTGCCTAGGTGATTCTATACCCCATCAAATCAACCTTCAGTATTAACCATAACAGCTGTGTTTCTGAATCCTCATCATTGCCATGGTACATCACCTGATACCTTGATGTCTTTGTCCCCATCCTCAATCTATGTGACATCTGGCAACTCTCTCCTGATCATTTCTCAGGGGAAGCGGAGCCAGGCTATAGGCTCTTCTTTGCTTTTGCTTCTGTTTTTTTATGAGATTGTTGATGTTACATTTCCTTTAACCACCAGCCAGATGTGCTGCTGACTGATCAGAGCCAGCCTTCTTCTCTACCATCTCACACTGGTGACATCTGGGGCTAGGGTGGGAAGATCGCAGCACCTGACCTTGGAGACACCAGTGGATCCCACAGTGACATGCTGACTCTCCTGATGACAGGAGGGAATCTGGGCTGTCACCATCTCCATAGAATTCCCTTTGCCCATCTGGTCCTTAGTCATCCAGCCCACTGACTCTCCATTCAGGCTGTCCATCTGGAGAGTAGAGGGTGAACACACCCTGTCTGACTTTTTACTTCCTCTGTAATCTATTTATGCTCTCTGGAGCACCTCATAGTGACTATTAACATGTATAGATTTTGCAATGGTTAGTTTTCTTTGAATGCCACAGACAACTTCCAAGATGTTTCCTTTCCACCAGCCCATTCCAGTCCATGGTTCCCTGTGTTAGCTAGCCTGCCTGATGCCTCAGGGCAGCATGGCTTTCTTGTTCTAGAAGGCCTCAGACCCCCACACCTGTTCCCCCTGGCAGGGATTCCACACGTCTGGCTATTTGAGAAGAAATGCTACCAGAAGAGAGATAGCTTAGTGAATAAGATTGTTTACCATGGTAGCTGGAGGCTCTGAGTCTGAATCCTTAGCACCCGTGTTAAGCCAAGCATGGTGGTGAAGGTTTGTAACCCTAGCAGAGTGGCTGAAAGTCAGAAGGGTTCACTAGAATTCACTGGCCTTCCAGCTCAGCTGAAAAACACCAAACTCCAGATTCAGTGAGGGATCTTGTTTCAAAGGAACAAGGAGAATGATAGGAGAATGATAGAGCAGGCCACCCAGCGTCTTCCTCTGCCCTCCACATGCCCTTCTGTGGGCATGGGTACCCATCCATTCACACACATGCACGTGCGTTCTCTCTCTCTCTCTCTCTCTCTCTCTCTCTCNCACACACACACACACACACACACACTTTAATCCCAGTTCTCTGCCCTCCACATGCCCTTCTCTGGGCATGGGTACCCATCCATACACATAGAGACAGACATATGCATGTGACACACACACACACAAGCACACAAACACAACTTAATCCATGAAGCCTCACTCCAACCCCTGTCCTCTGCCATGTTTGCCTCATCAGCTATTCCTGGGGAAGATGGAAAGCACTTGAGGACACCATCTGAGTCTCCATCAAAGATAGTCTGGTTGTTTACCTACTCAGACCAGCTATCAGAAGTTCCTTAAACCTTTTATATGTAGATAAAAGCTGATGTGTTCATATTTAACTGCAAAGTTAAGCTGATAATCACAGCTGACATTTATCAAGACTTTCCTGTAGGCCACAGGCTTCCCAAGAGCTCTAGATGAGTTACCTCAGTTCAGCACAACCTTCCGGAGAAGGCAGGAACAGACAAACTTGCCTCAGCTCAGGCCCCTAGCAATCAGCTTAAACACTGGGTGACAGGATTTGCTCTGAAGTGGACAACAGAACTTCAGAGGGATAGGAAACACAATGTCACCTGTGTTTCATGTCACAAGGTGTAGGACCCTTGTGTTCCAGGAGACTGGGCTCTGCAGAGAAAGAGAGACATGAAGAAGCCCAGAGGGACTCATTCAGCCTGCTTCTGAAGAGCTGAGCATTAGTACAAGGCCCAGTGTGGAGGGAAATAAGAGCCCCATAGTTCAAGATGGACCCTTTCACTGGAAGAATGCATTTTAAAAAGATGTTTGATATTTTTGTTTCTGTGTGCGTGCTATGTGTGTATGGGTACCTTTAGAAGGCACAGGTGAGCTTCAGATCCCCCCGGAGCTGCTGTGACAGGAAATTGTGAGCCACCACCCACTGTGGGTTCTGGGAACCAATAAGATCAACACATGTTCTTAACCAAGGACCTTCTCTTCAGCACCCTCCATCACATTTTAAGACTTAAAATCTTGACACATCCTACAGAAGGGGAATTAAGACCAGGAATGAGGAAATGGTTGGCTTTGAGTCAAGCATGGTCATGGTATGATTAGACCCTCATACCAGGACAAACAGACTGAAGGAGGCAGCTCTAGATACCACAGGTGTGGAAGGTGGAGGTGAGAGAAAGAACAAGGCATGCTTGCTGGAAGGATAGCTGCAAAAACCTGGAGGGTCTTGAGTAGCCCCAGACAGAGATGGCTGCTCCTGGGCAAGGGGCTGTTCAGGAGCAGAACCCAGGTGGGGATCCTGTTTCTTGGACTCAGTTTCCTTTTCTGGAAACTCTCAGTATTGCGTTCAGTAAGTCCACCCGTGGAGCACCCTGTGCCTATGTGGTCTCACATAGCTCTCACCAAGTCAGAAAAGTGAGAATGACAGCAACCATTGATATTAATGACACGCAAGATTGAAATCATTATTGTAATTATAGCATAGTCATTTCAAGTATGTCAGATTCTCAGGGTTGGCAAAAGAAGTCATCCTCCCCAGCCTCCCTCTCTAAGTATTAGAGTTCCCTGCTCAATCTCCATGAATATTCTTATTAGTCTTATTAGCAGCAAAGCCGTGTATGATGAATGTTAGGCCTAGCCCAGGGCAGGGAGGGGCCATGGCGCCACATTCCATGCTCATGCTGAGGCCTCCCAGTAAAGCCTGCATTCCCACCTGAGGGAAAGCCAGATCCCAGCCAGAAGGCAGCTCCCAGTAACTTCTAAATAATGTTGGAAAACAGGCAGACAGGATAGGGGATGTAGCTCAGTTGGTAGAGTGCTTGCCTGGAACACACCTGGGATCTAGGCTTTATCCATAGCACAGGAATGGTGAGACCTGCCCGTAATGCCATCACTAAGGAGGTGGAAGAAGGAGGTTCAGGATGCCAAGGATGCCAAGGTAATCCATGACTACATAGTGAGTTCAAGGCCAGTCTGAGCTATGTGAGGAAAGAGAGAGAGAGAGAGAGAGAGAGAGATCAAGCAAACAGGAAGAGAGAGAAAGAAGGGGAAAAGGTAAAGAGATACAGAAAGAGAAAAAGAAAGAGAGAGAAAGAAAGGAGAACCAGGGCCTCGGCAGGGAAGTTTTAGAGACTGCTGGACCCTTGCAAAGTCACCACTGGTCCCCCATGATGCTGAAACAGGAAGGAGGCAGAGAAGTGTTGGAGGGAGGTCACTTGTTGGTTCCCAGCCGCCTAGCTAGCTTAGATTCAAAATAATCACACAGAAACTGTATTAATTAAATCACTGCTCGGCCCATTAGCTCTAGCTTCTTCTTGGCTAACTCTTACATGTAAATTTAACCCATCTCCATTAATCTGTGTATCGCCACATGGCTGTGGCTTACCGAGTAAAGTTCCCAGTTTCTGTCTCTGGCCGGCTACATGGCTTCTCTCTGACTCCTCCTTCTTCCTCCCAGCACACAGCCTAACTTTCCCTGCCTAGTTCTGTTCTTCCATGCCATAGGCTCAAAGCAGTTCTTTATTCATTAACCAATAAAGGCAACACACAGACAGAAGGGCCTCCCACACCAGAGAAGGAGTAGAGAGGATGAGATACTTTCTCCAGACCCCTTTATGTTCTTAGAGTCACAGTCCCGAGAGCATCTAGAGGTGCCAGGGAAACTGCAGCCCTCACTGCTGCCATGAAGGATTATGGGGGCTCCAGTTCTCACTCTTTACCCCCAGTGCTGGCACAATGTAGAAGCCAACACGGAACAACTAGGGCTCTGGAGGACAGAGACGTGCCCATCAGCTTTCCCCTGGCTTTCCTTCTTGTATCTTCTTGAATGACTTTTCTAAAATGGGAGCTTTAACCAGAGAGGACTCCCTGTGAGAGCCGAGCTCTGCAGCTTGAGGGTGGCATAGAGCCCCTTATTTGAAGTAGTGCAGGTGCCTCTGGGGTCCAGGGATGACTAGTCAGCCCATTAGCCAGCTTTCCCTGCCCATGGCCACCTCGAGCCCAAATGCCCAAGGTCCAGAGAGAGGCTAGGGGACCTCAACAGAAACAATTCAGAGGACACAACTGTTATAGAGGTCTCACATTTGAAAACTGTGTGTTTGCATGCTTGCCTGCATGTGTGTATGTGTGTGTACATCTCGTGGTGCTCATGTGAAGGTCAGAGGGCAGCTTCAAGGGTTGGTCCTTGCCTTCCACCTTGTTTGAAGTGGGTTTCTTGTGGCTCACCTCTGCCTGTGCCAGACTAGCAGGTCTAGCGTTCTTCTGTTTCTGCTCTCATCTTCCAAGAGTAGCCCTGGGGTTGAAATGCACCTGTTGCATCCAGTCCTAGCGATCCGAACTCCAGTTCTCACACTTGTGAGAAAGTGTTCTACTCAGCAAGGTCTCCACACTTTGGTTTGTTTGCTTTTTTTTTCAAGACAGGTTTCTCTGTGTATCTTTGGCTGTCCTGGAACTCACTCTGTAGACCAGGCTGG
>LOJH01001538.1:33190-48136 GCA_001685095.1 Ellobius talpinus
TCTCTCTCTCTCTCTCTCTCTCTCTCTCTCTCTCTCTCTCTCCTGTGTGTATGTGTGTGGATCCAATGTGATCAGGACTCATGTTTCTGCCACTATGTCTTCCCCTGTGTGATCTAACTATAAGCCAAAACAAGCCCTCTCTCTCCTAGCTAGCTTGTCTGGGGGTATTTCATCTCAGCAACAGAAAAGTGATGAGTGCAGAAGCCGTAGGAGGACATCATTTGTCCTACTCTGTCACTTTCTACCCTATTCCTTTGAGACAGGAGCTCTCACGGAACTTGGAGCTGGGCTAAGAGCCCACAGGCCTCAGCTATTCTCTTGTTTCTACTCCCTGCAGCTCTAGAATTGCAGGCATGTATGTGGTCATGTTGAGTTTTAATGTGGGCACTGAAGATTTGAACTCAGATTCTCAGGCCTGCACAGCACCTGCCTGTAGTTGGAGACTGCACGTTTGTTTCTCATCTGCACAGACCTGAATATTCACACAAAAGCTATATTAATTGCATCACTGTTTGGCCAATAACTTAGTTGTATTTCTGCTAGCTCTTACACCTTAAATTAACTTCTATGTATCTATGTATCACCATGAGGCTGTGGCCTGTCAGCAAGGTTCTGGCATCTTTCTCCTTTGGCAGTTACATGGCGTCTCCTTGGCTCTGTCTACTCTTTCTCTATATCTCTCTTTGGATTTCCCACCTGGCTCTATTCTGCCCTGCCACAGACCAAAGCAGCTTCTTTATTAACCAATAGTAATAAAACCTATTCACAGCATTCAGAGGGGACTCCCACAGCACCTGCCATGATCTACTGAGAATCATTTAACCCAGTCTTGACAGAAACAGCACCTAAGCGATTTGTTTTGTCACTCAAGTACTGAATGAGTGCTATACCATGTGTTTATTCTTTACTAATATTTTTGATCCTTTTATTAAGATATTTTGAGCTAGCATTCCCCTCTGTTTTTTATTATTTTTAATTAAGCAGTACTTTTTTGAAGAGAATGTTTGTTCTCTCAGGTTGCTCTACTTTATTCTTTGAATATGTAAAAGACTAACATGATTCTAAATGTCAAAACATATACAAAATTATAGTCAGTGAGCTTCCACCCTTCACTATTTTCAGTTCATGTATTTGGATAAATGTGTGCAATGTAGGCTCTTCCTTTTAAAAGGAAATTGCCTCTAGATTAGTAGATGTTTCTGCCTTGACAATAACTACACACACACTCACATACACATGCACATACACACAATTATATGAACCCCTACTTTATTTATTTATGTTATTTTTAAATGTGTATTTATAAATCAATTTTATTGTATTCATTTTTATTTATGTGTATGTGTGCACCTGTGTGTAGATGTGCACAGCTCAGTTCAGGGCCTGTAGGAGCAAGAAGAGAGCATTGAATCCCCTGGAGCTGGAGCTAGAGGCAGTTGAGGACTGCCCAGCATGGAACTGAACTCAGGCTGAAATATTGAGCCATCTCTCCAGGCCGTAAACCTGGATTTTTTGATTGACTACTTTCCTGGTCTCCATCTCAACCATTCATTTATTTAGATTAATGATTTCCTTTATTGTATTTTTGGGAGAAGCATTATATATTTTTTGAAGTAAGCTATTTTGATTCTTCAGTGTTTATAGGCATAGTGTTTGGAGCCATGAATTGTTCTCTAATTATAACTTTAAATGTGTTTTATAAATGCAATAGTTAGTGGTTTCATTATCTGGGTTTTTCAAAATTCTTTAATTCCCTTTATGTTTTAATTATCTTTCCATAGTTGTTTAATGACAAGATGCTTTAAAATGACCTGTTGGAACAGCATTATTAAAACTATTTTGGAATCCAGGCATGGTGGCATAATGCCTATAATCTCAGCACTCAGGAGGCAGAGGCAGGAAGGTTGCTGCAAGTTGGAGTTTAATCTAGAACACATAAAATTTCAGGCCAAGCAAACTAAACTTGATGAATCTCTCTCTCTCTCTCTCTCAGAGAAAGTGTATAAGCAGGTAGATAGGTAGATTTGAAGTCAGATACCATAGCACTTGATGGTAATCTTATTATTCAGAGAGCTGAAGTAGGAGGATGGCAAGTTGAGGGCATCTGAATAACACAGAAGACCTTGTCTCAAAAATGATTATATGGAAGCCTTTTATTAATAATCTTATTGAAATATAATCAGTAAGCAACAAGCTGTATGTGTTTAAGATGCACAATTTGACAAGTGTTGGCATTTATGAATACCAGTGAAAATGGCACCACAATCAAGACAGTGAACACACTGACCAGGCACAAGAATGGACCCTTTCAGGACCTCTCTGATCCACATCACTAAGGGGATGCCCATCTGCTTCGTCATGACAGGTCAGCTTGCGTTCCTTAGAATTTAACATGATGGGATTACACAGCATATATTCTTTTTGTGTGTAATTTCTTTGACACAGAGAAATTAATTTGATATTCACTCATGTTTTATCCTTCATTTATTTTTATTTCTGAGCGAAATCTGTCACTGTTTGGAGGCCCAACAAATTACTGATTGTCTACCTGACAACATTTGTGATTTACAGGTTTTTCTTTGGTGGTGTTGTTTGCCTTGTTTTTTCAAGACACAGTCTTGTTTTGTAACCCGGGCTAGTCCAAGCCTCACAGATCCTCCTGCATCAGAACTGAAATGCTGAGAATTTTAGGAATGCATCACCACACTTGACTGTTTCTAGTCTCTGGCTAATACGGATAAAAATGCTAGGAACGTGTGGTACATCTGTATAGACACCTGCTTTTATTCTTCGGATAAGTGCTCATGGTTTGAATGATTGTGTCGTAGAATCGGGACGTGTCTAGGTGTAAGGACCTGGAGAAGCTGTTTGCTAAAGTAATTGTACATTTTATATCAGCAGCAGGATTATAATGTAACATTTCTTCCAAACCACTTCCCAACACTTAAAATGAATTCATCCATTTGAAAATGTGTGTGTGCGTGCGTGTGCATGTGTGTGTGATTGTCTGAGATGCGTCATTATAGTTGTGATACTTTTACTTATGACTGTGGAACATCTCCACTTCTCTGTGTCCATGCTAAATTCATTCAGTGGTTTGTGTAAGATTTATTCCCAGGTAGTTCATGTTTCTGATGAAAATTATAAATGACATTTCATTTCGGTTTTCTACCATTCATTAATTACATAGAGAAAGATGGTCGATCCCTATGGGCTGGTGTTCTACTCTACTTCCTGCTGCTGTACTAAAGTGGACTAAAAACAAGTTGAGGAGAAAAGGGGTTGCTCAGTTTACACATCTGTATCACATTCCATCACTGAGGGAAGACAGGGCAGAAACTCAAGCAGAAGCAGAGGCACAGAACACAGAGAACACTGGATGGTTCACTGCTTCACTCAGCAGCTGTCCAGGGATGGCATCGCCCACAGTGAGCTAGGCTCTCCTGTATCAATCAGCCATCAAAATGCTCTGTAGACAGGCCCACAGGCCAGTCTGATAGAGGCAATCCCTCAATCAGGATTCCCTCTTTCCAGGTATGGTCATAGCTGGTGTTTCATTACACAAAGTGGATAAAATCTAATCACCTTTTCTTGTGTGTTCTACACAAATTACCACAATGGAGAAAGACAGCTTTTCCTTCTCCCAGTCTGGATGCTTCTCACTTTGTTCCCTGTTCCTTCGCTTCAGCTAGGACCTGAAGGAAATAGGAAGGGTAGGTGCAGGTCTCCTTAGTTCTTCTTGTGGAGGAGGAGTACAAAATATAGTGTGCGCTGTAGAGATTTTAAAAGAATCTGTTAGGTCCTTCCATTCCTAATCTGCTGAGTTCCACCCTTCAGACACTGCTGAGTCTACAGATGTGATCACATGGGTTTTGCTTGTTTTGTTTTTGATACCGAGTTTCACATATATCCAAAGCTTACTTCCAACTTTCTATGTCATCAGGAATAATCTTGGACTTCTGATCCTTCTGTCTCTGAATACTGGGATTGCTGGCATGTACCACCATGCCCATTTTATGTGGTGCTAGAGAGCAAACCCAAGGCCTCGTGAATGCTGGGCAAGCACTCTACCAACTAGATGATACGCCCTAGTCCAATCATTTGACTCTATTTTCATTTCTTTACTTTTAAAAATTGTGTGTAGTACAGTCTTGTCTGCATGCACACATGTGTGCTACATGCACCCCTGGTATCTGTGGAGGCCAGAAGTAGGTGTCCAGTACCCTGAAACCGCAGCTTCTGATGGTTGTGAGCTACATGTGGGTGCTGGGCATGGAACCTATGTTCTCTGCAAGAGCAGCAGGTGCTCTAACAGCCGATCATGTCTCCAGCCCAAACGCGTGGTTCGTTTCTTAGCATGGTAGCTTATATTGAGATGATTTGTAAAATGCTAAACCTTAAATTCCCAGAAGTATATCCCCTTTGTGCATGATAAATATTTTCTTTTCACATTTTGTTGTACTTGAGTTATAAAATTTTAAGAACTTTTGCACAAACGTTACAAAGGTTATTGGTTTTTATCTTTTGTCTGTTTTTGTTTTAATGAATTGTGTGCGTGCGTGCAGGCACAAGCGTTTACAGTGCACATGCAGAAGGGTAGAAGGCAAACTTCAGCAGCCTGCTTTCCCTCACCATCTTGTTTTGAGGCACTTCACTGTTTCTGCCACTGTGCTGAATACTCTGGGCTAGCTGGCCCGCAACTTCCGGGTGATTCTCCCATCTCCACTTCCATCTCCTGGTAGAGTGCTGGGATTACAGCATGTCACTGCCACACCTGTTCTTCAGTGGATGTTCTGGGGATGAACTGCAGGTCTTTGGTCGCATGGAAAGTGCTTTTACCCCCTGAGTTTTTGTACAGGCTCTACCCGGGTGTGACAGCAGAAGCATGCCCACATTATAACGTGCGGGAGGTCCACTCACTTCTTTGAACTTTGTGAAAAAGTTGGTGCTGAGTTGACACTATTTCTTCCTTAAATATTGAACAGATCTCACTGTGGTTATGTGGGTCTGCAGATTTCATTTATTGAAGGTTTCTCATTACACTTATATTTCAGTCACAGACATAGGACTACTTAGATTATCTATCTGTCCTTGCATAAGATTTCAAAATTTGTATATTTCAACCATTATACATAAATCATCAAATTAATTATTATAAAATTGTTCAAAACATTTTCTTTGTTATTTTTCCACATATGTAATGATCTGCCCACTCTTATTTTTGTAAGATTTATTTATTTTTAATTATATCTGTGCATGTGTCTGTGTGTACATACATGATGACGGTGCCCACAGAGACCATCAGAGCCCCCGGAGCCAGCCTTACAGGCAGCTGTGACGCCTCGGAGCCCCCGGAGCCAGCCTTACAGGCAGCTGTGACACCACATGGTTCCTGGGAACTGTGATTCTGGAAGAGCAGTATGTACTCTTATCCAGTAAGCCATCTTTCTAATGGCTCGTTTCATCTTTCACGATGTTCGCCATTAGCGATCCCCTCTGTGCGTCATTTTAGACTGATGCTTTCATAGTCTTTAAATTTGCTCATCATTACATTCCTCCCACTATTAATAACACCCAGTGCATTTTCACATAAAACACTTCTCTTGATATTCAGCTTGGATCATATATGAATCTTATATGTCTTGGTATCAGCTCTCTTAAGCTTGAGTTATAAATATAACTCCTTCCATGTCCTTGTCTGCTGACTGTAATGTGTGGGTCCAGCTCTGGTTGGTGTTAATTGATTTTCTCCTCATTATAGGCTGTATTTTCTCGCTTCTTTGCATGCCTGGTACTTTTCCATTGGATGCCAGACACTATGCATTTTAGCATGTTGGGTGTCGGGTATTTATACACTTGATATAAATACACTTGAGCTTCACTCTGGAAGGTTGTCAAGTCACTGGGAGACAGTTAATCCTTTCATGTCCTGCTATGCAGATTTGTTGGATGGAAGCGGAGCAGGATTTAGTCTGGAGTGTTTTGAAGTAAGATCCTTCTAAACACTCCATGTAGTTCTTTTGAGATTTTTCCAGTCCAGTCATTTGGGCCAGATACTTAGCCTTTTGTGAGTATGTTACACCGTTTTCCTAATTCAAAAGGATTCTGTGTGTGTGTGTCTGTGTGTCTGTGTGTATGTGTGTATTTATGTACACGTGTGCATGAGAGTACCTTGCACATGTATGTGCTTGTGTGTAGAGTCCATAGGTCAACCTCCAATGTAATTGCTCAGGAATTGTGTACCTTATTTTGAAATATTTATTTTATATATATGTGTGTATAGTTTAATATACGTATGTGCATCACGTGTATGCCAGAACCCATGAAGGTCATAAGAGGACACTAGATCCACTGGAACTGGAGTTGCAGGTGCATGTGAGCTACCATGTGAGTGTTGCAAGAGCAGTAAGTGCTCTTAACTGCAAGTTATCGCTCCACCCACCCATTTTCTACCACATTTTTGAGACAGATTCTCTCACTAGGACCTTACCAATTATGCTAGCCTGTCTAGCTGGTGAGCCCTGGAGATCAAACTTTCTCCATCTCCCTGTGCTGAGTTAACAGAGATCCACCAGGCCCAGCTTCTCACATGAATGCTGGAATCCAAACTCTTGTCTTCCTGCTTGCACGGCAATCCTTTCGCCTGACCCATCCCTCAAGCTCCTTGGTGAATCATTTTCTTCACAGTTTGGGGTGGTTCATTACGTAACTGGTAAGAGGGACCTTGGACAGTATCCTGTCAGCTCCAATCATTTCCCCAGACTCTCAGTTCGAGGCCACTGACTTCTGCCAAGTTTCCCTTGTCTTCTCTAAGGCCTGGGAATTCCCTCAAGACAGTAAACTGGCAATACTGTAAAATTTATCTGATCCCTTATTCTTTGGGATTATTTATCCTTCTGTTTTTATGTCCAGTATCTTTTAAATCACTACTTCTTAGGTTGTGCACAAACGTTTCTGTTTTAGGTGTGAGGGCAGGCATCACTTAGTCCTCTCACCTCCATCTTTGGACAATATTTTTAATTATCCATCAGCCTGTCTCTTGTGTACACGTGTGCCTCTCTGTCTAGTGCACACATATCTGTGTACACATGTAAGGTGCATGGATGGAGATTGGAGGACATCTTGCAGGACTTGGTTCTGCCCTTCCATCATGTGGGTCCCAGGGATCAAACTCAGGTCATCGGGCCTGGCAGCAAGTGCCTTTATCAGCTGAGCCATCTTGTCAGCCCCGGAGAAAGGCTCTAAGCATTTGGTGTCTAACTTTCCCTCACTGTGAGCAGAACATTCTGTTCCTGACATTCCTCCCGTGGAACTTACCCGTGTCACCTTCCTGCTCCAATGCAAGTTCAGTGGAGCTCCATGTCTGCTTGAGGAGAACATATATTCTTTGTGAAAACATGCAGGGCTGATCACAGTGCCGACCGAGTGCTCTCTCCGTGGTTGCTCTTCACTCGTGTGCTCTCCCCCCTGAAAGCAGTGTGCAAAGCTCTCTTCTCAGTATTTTTCCTGTTCACTTCTTCCCAGGCAAAATCTGCACAAGGCTATTTATGACCAATATATGTACGTTATTGCCTTGTAATAAGTTCCTTTATCTTGTCAAAGCACCTGTCCTAAGTCCTGCACTCTGTGCCACCACAGCTGCCACCAGCATTTAGCACTGTCCACACTTAGCTGCTGTGACTTTTCCTGTCTTCTGTTTCCTCAAATAAAGGAACTTAAAACCTTTTTATTATGTTTATTCATTTACTGTGTGTCCACACATGCATGGATGCCATGGCATGTGAGTGGCAGTCAGAGCACAGAGATGTGAGAGCCAGTTCTCTCCTTCCACTACGCAAGACCCGGAGATTGAACTCAGGTCATCGTGCTTGGCAGCAAGCCCCTTTACCCACTGAACCATCTTACTGCCTCGGATAAAAGATTCTTAGTAACTTCATCTTAAATGTCTCTACTGTGTATGCCATCAACTAGAGCCCTATTGCTTTATCAAATATCTTGAGAATAATTTCTTTTTCTGAACAACTTAAGCTTATTCATATTTGCTGATCTGACTAACATATTGCCTGCCAATGCCTCACGTCAATTTATCGTGTAACTATTCCATGCTGTGCTTAGTGTGTTTCTTACTCTATACAGAATGTGTTCCTTGCTCTTTTAAAAAAGTTTTCTTTGATATTTGCAAAAGCGTACATTCCTGCTTTAGTCACTACCCAGTGTTGACTCTTGTTCAAATATGTTTATTCCCTCTTCCTACTCACTGGCCCCTTAATTCCAAGTCAGTATAGTTTAATACCTGCATATTATCTCCAATCTGCTATCTTCATTTTTGTTTCTTCTCAGTTCCAAAAACCTGTGCATAACTGTGGTGTGTGTGTGTGTGTGTGTGTGTGTGTGTGTGTGTGTGTGTGCGCGCGCGTGTGCGTGTGCGTGTGTGTGTGTTTAGCTGTGGTATATGTGTTTGTGTGTGTGTGATATGTGTTTGTGTGTATGCGTCTATGTATGATATGTGTTCATGTCTGTCCATTTATGTGTGTGATATATACATTCATGTGTGTGCATGTGTGTCCTTGCCTTGTGTGCATGTGCATATATGGAGACCAGCATTGGTGGGGAACAAAGTCAAGATTACTGGCTTGCTAGCATAAACAAAATGGTGAATCCAGGTTCAGTGAAAGACCTGTCTTAAAAATCAAGGAGAAGTGGCTCGGTTGTTCAAAGCACTTGTTGTTCTTCCAGAGGACCCAAGTTGGGTTCCCAGCATCACATGGTAGCTCACAGTCATCGGTAACTCCAGTTCCAGAAGACACTGTAGCATGGATACTAATTACTCTTAATGAGAACCTGAAGTCACATAGAGAAGCAGAGCAGCCAGCCACTGTTCTTACGAAATCCTCAGACTGAAGGGGGTACCCTGTCTCTACAAGTCCTCAGATTCTATGCCTGAACTCCTGTCTCCTCCTGACTTATGTTCCCCCCTCTACCCAGCCATATCCCTCCCTGTCTCCACCTCCCTAGTATTGGAATTAAAGGCATGTGACTCCCAAATACTGGAATTAAAGGTGTGAGCCCCACTGCCTGGCTCTGTTTCTCCTTGAGAGGGGATCAGTCTTGTAGCCCAGGGTGGCCTTGAACTCACAGATATTCATCTGCCTCTGCCTGTTGAGTGCTGGGATTAAAGGTGTATTCCACCACTGCCTGGCCTCTATGGCTAACTAGTAACTAGTTCAGTACTCTGATCTTCAGGCAAGTTTTATTTGTTAGATCACTAACAAAATATCACCACAGGACACAGCACTCTCTTTTGGCCTCTGTGGGCATCGGGACATTTGTGATATACAGACAGACATGCAGGCAAAACACTCATACACATAAAATAAAAACAAATAGGTATTTTTCCAAATAGAAATAAAGATGGAGATCATTAGAGAGAGACACTCCGATGGAAGCCGACCCCGGGTGAGAGGGGCTGCGGTTTTGAGTTTCTAAGATCTTCAGCTTCTGAATTTAAGCTGTAGTCCTCCACTGGGACATATGACATTTATAATTTCTTTCCCATCCTGGCTCTTGGTCCCTGTTTGAATCATAGAGCATCAGAGAAAAAAATTATTCCCATCATTCTTTTGTCAAAGTCTCCCCCCCACCCGAGTCATCCTTGAACAGATTATTCAAGAAGGAATCATGTGAACCAAGCTTCCCAGCTCCTTGGATGTAAAAGTTGTCTTTTTACAGCCTTGATAATAGAGCAATAGCTTTGCTGCATATGAAGTCCTTGGCTTATGATTTATTTGTTTTCCTTTGGTTGTTTGCAAAGAATGCTGTCTCCTCACCTAGCTTTGCAGGGCACATCTGACTCCAGTGTCCTTTCTGTCCTTTGTAGGGCAATAGTATAGGGTCTTGGGTTTGGGACTTGCAAGCCATTTCTCTGTCTTTAGCATCTAATAGTCTCAGAGGAAGTGACTCAGAGTTGATTCTTGTCAGTCAGTTTATCAAAGTACATTGTTCTTAAAGTAATGTAGGTTTTCTTAGTATCTTTATAAAGGATTCTTGCGCTACTTTCACAAAAAATTTTATTTTGATTGTATATACAAGCATGTGTCTATGTGTAGGCATGTTCACATGAGTGCATTGGCCCCAGAGGTCAAAAGAGGCTATCGGGTCCCCTGAAGCTGGAGTTACAAGTGGTTGTGAGCTGCCCCTTGTGGGTGCTAAGAACCAAAGTTGGGTCCCCTGCAGGAGCAGCATGCTTCACTGCTGAGCTATCTCTCCTTTCCATTAATTAAAAACAAATTCTAACTTTATCCCTCAGCTCCCTCCAGTGCTAACCTTACCCACAGTTCCCTCCAATGCTAACCTTACCCACAGTTCACTCCAGTGCTAACCTTACCCACAGTTCCCTCCAGTGCTAACCTTACCCACAGTTCCCTCCAGTGCTAACCTTACCCACAGTCTCCTCCAATGCTAACCTTACCCCCACGGTTCCCTCCAATGCTAACCTTATCCACAGTTCCCTCTAATGTTCAGGAGCTACAGTCTCTTAACTATGTAAGAAGATGTGATGGGATGCAGTGGAGGAATGGCTTTTACACAGAATACGATTGCTCCCTCCTCCACAGCAGGCAGGCAAACAGAATAGGTGTGGATGTTGACAGGAGATTCAGGGACAGGAGCATTGAGAAGGACTTTCCCGGAGCTTTGGCTTTCTCAGGGATAAGCTAACTAATGTGGCTGTCTGTTTTCTCTCTTGTGGAATACAGGATAGACAGTGTTCATTTAACAAATTCAAATTTCTGGTCAGAACACTACAGTGAGTGGCGTCTATGAGTGACTTTCTGAAGGAGCTCAAGGGCTGTGAGTCTGTTGCCAGGCAAGGCTCAGAGCAGCTTCCTCCTGGTGTCCTCAGCGCAGGATTGAGGAACACTGTTCCTGAGACATGAAGAAGCATCTGCTCATTTCATAGGGCACTGTGCTGGTTAGGAGTTTATCTGTAAACTTGCCACAACCTAGACTCATCTGGGAAGAACATCTCCGTGAGCCACTGTCTAGATCAGGCTGGATTGTGTGCATATCTGAGGGGCCTTGTCTTGATTGACTGACATAGGAAGACTTTCCTTGAGTGTGGGTAGCACTAACTGCTGAGCTGTGCTCTGAGATGTGGAGAGTAGGCAAAGCTAGCTGAGTAGTAAGTGAAGCCAGGAAGCCAGGAGCCATGCATTTCTCTCTCTTGTCTTCGGACGTGATCTGACCAGCTGCATGAGTTCCTGTCCTTTCTTTACCTCCATGATAGCCTGGAATTGTGGGCCAGATCGACACATTCTCCCCTAGGTTGCTGTTTTGGGGTATTTTCTCATAGCAACAGAAGCGAAACTAGAATGGGACCCAACAGCAGACACAGGAAGGATTCTGTAGAAGGGTAGCTTGATGAACCATTGACTTTTATATCACTGAGGAGAAAATTCTCTCTGTGGTTCCAATAGCTGTGGACTGGGGAGGTGCATGGCCTTGTGAGCTCCTCTCTATGACAGCCTTTAACTGCTTATTCGTGTTGAGGAGGGGGAGGGACCTAGTGAGCCCTCTCCTCTGCTAACCACTCTCTATGAATTCTTGGAGAGAGGCAAGGCCTCCATGGTGGAAGTTAATGAGCCTGAGCTTGTGTAGGTCACCTTTGGATAATCACCACTGCTTCTGTTTCAAGAGAGCAATGGTCGCATCATGCCTAGGAGATAGTATTTCTGCCAAAGAGACTGCAGCTATCACAGAGAGGAAGCAAAGACATGATGTGGGAGAGGCTTGGCTCAAGTGGAATCTTGGGAGCATGTGTATCAGGAGTCTAGAGGGCCATCCTGGGGAGACTGCACTGGTTAGGGAGCCATGGGAAAGAGACAGGGATATGGAATGAGTGACCATTGGAAAGACGGCTTGAGGCAGAGGAAACTGTGGTGTGAGAGAAAGAATGCTCTGCCCAGGGGTCATTCATGCAAAAGCTAGTTAGAGCTGTCATGCTGTAGGAGGCGCTGGGTAGGAAAGTCATTGGCCAGCATGCTAGATTGTCTCCATGGCAACACCCAGATACTTTCTTACACTTGTCAAACTCTATCAGTAGCCAATCCTTGTAGCATATTCTATTGAGCCTCTTCCATTCCCTGAGTTCTTTCCATGGCCGTCTAGGTGACTTCTCTACTATTTTATCACCTCCTGTTACTTTCTCAAATCTACTTTCAGTGAGAGATCACCCCTGTTGAGTGGCAAGTCAAATTCTATCATTCTGTCTCAGATTCCATCCTGATGCCCCATTTCAAAGCCAAAGCCTCCTAATTATGGCCTCCATGACCACAGTGATCTGCCATCACCCCTATCAATCATAGTCTCAATCCTCTGTTGTGCTTCTCCTGTTCCCAAACTCCCTGCTGGTCAGAACTGGCCACCGTGCTCTCTACTCCCTCCAAGGCTGCCTTAGTTTTGTTTCCTGTCACTCTGGTTTCCAGTTGCCTTTTCTCCCTGGAAAAGCAACTTGAGGAAAAAAGGATTTATTTTAGCCCACAAGGTCACAGTCTGGCATAGCAGGGAAGTCAACAGCAGCCAGAGCTTAAGGGAACTGGTTTCATCACCTTCACGGTCAAGAGCAGAGAGCAATGGATCAATGCCTGCATGCAAGGGCTGGGCTCGCTTTCACATAATTCCTGACACATAGCCCCATAGGTCAAGCCATCTAGCCAGTTTCTCACTGAAAGTCCCTCCCCAGGTGACTCTAGATTGTGGCAAGTTGACAACTAAAACTGACCATCACAAAGGCCATGGCAATTGTCTACCTCGAAATGCTCCTTCCTCTGGTGTCTAAAACATCCCCCTTTTCTCAGAGAGGCTCTGCCTGTTCACCTTGATGAAACCATTCCCATATTTATATCTTATTTTATTTTCTCAGTTGTGCCTATCACCCACACATTAGATGCTTAATTATTTGTTTGTGTTCTGCCTGCTCTGACAGTGGTATTGTCTTTTATTTTTTGTTGTAATGTCTAGCTTAAGAAATAGTTGTTAAATTGATACTTGTTAAATGAATCAGTGACTATGCTCTTGTGGGGATTATAGGAGCATGGAACAATAAAACAGGGCATCTTTTTTCCTTTTTCTGTTTAGAGAGAGATGGCTCAATACACAAAGTATTTGTCACACAAACATGAGGACCACAGTTCAAATCCTCAGCCCCACATAGAAAGCCTGTATGGTATCATAGTTCAATCCCCAGCCCCCACATAGAAAGCCTGCTTGGTGTCATAGTTCAATTCCCCAGCCTCCACATGGGAAGCCTGCATGGTGACACAGTTCAAATCCCCAGACTGAAACCAGAGGTTCTCTTCTGTTCACCAGTTCCCAAATAATCACTCTTTGGCTTAACATTAATTGCAAACTGTTTGGCCTATTGGCTCAGGCTTATTATTAACTAACTCTTGCAACTTTAGTTAACCTATTCATATTATTCCGTATTTTGCCACAAGGCTTTTACCTCACATCTTGCTTCCCTGGTGACCGCTGACATCCCCCAGACTCTGTCTTCTTCTTCCCTCTATCTTTCCTTGGATTTCCCACCTGGCTCTATTCTGCCTGGCTATTGGCCAAATCAGATTCTTTATTAACTAATGATAATAAAAACATATTCACAGCATAGAGAAGGGCATCCCACACCCCCACACCCCACATAGAAGGCCTTCATAGTGTCATTTGCCTGTAACTCCAGTGCTGGGAGGCAGAGACAGAAGGATTCCAGGGATGCCCTGGTCAGTCTAGACCCATAGTTCTCAACCTGTGGGTCTTGACCCCCACAAGGGTCAAATATCAGATATTCTGCATATCAGATTTCATTAAGATTTATAACTGTAGCAAAATCACACTTATGAATTAGCAATGGAATAATTTTATGGTTGGGGTCACTACAGCATGAGGAACTGTATTAACGGGTCACAGCATTAGGAAGGTTGAGAACCACTCTGTGGGCAATCAATGAGCTTCAGATTCATTGAAAGACTCTGTCTCAAAAAGAAAAGAAAAAGAAAAAAGGAAGAAAGGAAGAAAGAAAGAGAAAAAGAAAGAAAGAGACTGGCCAGAGAAACAGGTTATCTGCAGATCTTCGCTTATCCCTTCCCTCTCCCAAATTCGACCCCCAGTACCATCCCTAGCTCTGCCACAGACCACCCCCTAGACTTCCCTCACCCCTCTTGCTCTTATCTCCAGTTCATCGCATAGATCTTTCCTTCCAAGGCTCCTTGCCCATTCATTGCTTTATCCCAGGCCTCAACTTCAACAGGAAAGCCCTGGACTCTGCAGGTCACTTCAGGCAGCACAACAGGTAGGCTCACTTCAGGTCTTCACTGCCCTTCTAAGTGTAATACTCCAGTCTCGTCCCAGCTCGGCAGTGGACCACCTGCTATGACTGCGCTTCACTCTCTGCCTCCATTCCCAGGGATCCTGGTGAAACACAAAGCTTTTCTTCCTTCTTTCAAACCCCTCTGTCAACCCCCTTCCTAGGCCATCCCTATTCCTAAATGTCAGCTCCCAGTATTAGAAACACAGCGGCCACACCTGTCAGGACCCCAGAAGAATGTCTTACAAGGCAGCACACAACCCCCACACTCTCTTACGAACCTGAGAGGGCAACAGAAACCAAGAAACAAACACCAACCAACAAAGGCAGGATGAGATAGCAGTACCTAGAAATACATCTTCCGAAAACCAGATGCCTAGATGCAAGCCTGAAAACAGTCACTAGCAGCCAGGACACTATGTCACCACTAGAGCCCACTACTCATTGATATTGCTCAACATCAATGGTCTCAATTCTCTAATAAAAAGACATAAATTAACAGAATGGATGTGTGTAACATGAGCGGGCCTGCTTGCTGGGGTTTCTGTCCTGCCCGGTACCCCACAGCCGGCAAGCCCCAAAGAAAATCA
>LOJH01001539.1:0-19406 GCA_001685095.1 Ellobius talpinus
TTTGTGTGTTGTTATTTTGGGTGTAAAGCTAGCCGTGCAGGAGCCGGGAGGGACTAAAAGCAGGCCTGCTCGCCTCATCACTACAAGGACCCTAGAGAACAACTCAACAGAGCAGGTAGGAAGGAAACAGCAATGGCCGACAAAGGTTGGTAAGGAACGTTAACTCTTGCCTGGAGTTGTGAAGGAGGAGCAGAATGCACAGACTGACCAAAGGCCTCCCACACCAGGAAGCTGGGGGAACTGGGGGAACTACTGACTGGTCACTTGCTTTCTGAGTTCTAATCTTTCTATGTAATATTTGATGAACTTGTAATAATGTGTGTGAGAAAGACAGGCTCCACCCTAATGAGTCACAGATATAAAAAGCAGGCGTGATGTAATGTGCAGGGGGCGAGGAAAGAGAAGACAAGGACGTCAGCAAACAAATTAGTAAAATATTCAGACTAAGACATTTCCTATCTCTACAATAGCCTGTAAAGCAAAACTCTAATTTCTACATCAGTGATGAAAAAACAGGGTTATAGAATGCTCTGAAAAATGTCACCAAGACCTGAATCCATGGTTCTTTCTTTGCACTGCAAGGTTTCTGGGGACATTCTCCCAACTAAAGCCATCTATTAGGATGCACTCTCACGTGGCTCCTCCCTTTCAGCACAAGTGTCCTATCAGAGAGGTGTGTGTGATAGTCAACCTACTGTATGGATGTGGGCTTCGCTCTTGCCATTTCATGTATGTATTACAAATGGGACGTCCGCTTTTTCTTTAAGTTTGCAAAACAAACAGGAAAGATTACTGAAAGCATTCTCTCTGAAAGTTATGTCAAAGTCTATGCTAGGAGAGTTGGCCACACCAAACAGACATTACCAGTTGTTCTCACGTCCTGTTTTCCACGCTGAAATCTAAAACCTGGGTGGCACAGTTAGCCGAGTGACAAAGGCAGGAAGACGGGTCGTCACCTTTCCCGACAACCCTGTTGAGGTGTTGACTGGCTTCTCAGACACCTTGAAAAGTTAATAGCAGCCTTCTTTTCTGTTGCAAACACACTCCCACACATGAATTTTCAACCAAAAGAAACTCAAGTTATTTAGTCCTGATGTTTTCCAAATTCCCAAAGAGCCAGACCAAAAACCATGTGTTCATGCAAGCAAACCAGCCTCAGACACTGCAGACTATGGGAGGCCCCTGGTGAAGAGGACCCGCCTGTCACTTGGCTTGGGTATTGGCTGGTTGTCCTCACCATCCGATCCAGTAGTTTTATCTTTTGAAGTTTACACTACTTATATCAAATATGATCTGAAAATACTAAAGGGAAAATTCTAAGACAACACCATACTTAGTGTGAAGATATTCCCTCCACCTCACCCTTTTCTACCTTGGTTGTTACGGATATCTGCTATCTACAGACAACCAGTTATTTAGTCTCAGTGGCCTTCTGATTATCAGATCACTTATAGCCATGTTGAACAAAAGTTCATATTGATCACTTATTGCCATTATTAAACTTTTGTTCAAGAAACCCTATGCCACTGTTATGTAAACATTATGTCACAAGACTGGTATCATTCAGCTCACTTCAGCTCATTAAGTAGGGGTCTTAGAGTATAGCCTCCATGTTTTGGGGACACTGTTGTAATATCTATGCTGGGGCGCTCAACCCAAAGGAGTATGACTTTGTTCTATATATACATGTGGCAGACAGGTAAATTAATTACCACTTTGCTTTGACTTAATCAAGTAAGGTCTGAATGTCACCATTCTGCATGTCCAATATCTCAAATGGCTAACTCTAGATAAATATCAGTCTCCGTGGCTCAAGTAGAAGTTACAAAAGCCCATGCCACAAAGCCCATCCATGTCAACTGTAAGGGAATCCAATCGTCCTTTACAGCAAAAAAATTGCAAAAAATAAAAAAGTAAAGGCATGTGCTTTTCACCTATCCCTCAACACTCACAGTGCTTCGTATAAAATGCTCTTGAGAACTCCATGGAAATGCCAAGAAAGAAAGCCCCCTGCCCCGCCCACTTCATTTCTCTTCTGTTTTTAAAGTCAGGAAGAGAATCTGGCTTTTTCCGTTCCCTCTGTCAATATGTGATATGCCTGGGAGGGTAACAGTCCAGGAAGTGGATTTTCAGACACTCGGCTAAGGCGAGGGAAGAGAGGGCCACTGGAACATCTCATCTTTGACAAAGTTACAACTTCCTCCTCAGGAAAAAGAGATTGAAAATTTTAATATCAAGGGTAAAAAGGTTCATAGTCAAATTGAAACATTTTGTGGATGTCAAAGAGGTCTTAAGGAAAAAAGTGTTTGGGTGAGTTAGACGTGTAACTAAAAGCTAGCCGAAGTCTTGGGAGCTTTTAGGAGTAACCCTGGCATTTCCAGGGTGCTCCATTTACCCTCCTGAGGGCAAATGCGGAAACTTGCAATTTGACTTGGCATTGGAGAGTCAATGAATTACAGGACTAGGTGGGGTAGGACAAGACTCTCCCTGGACTTTCATGTCTGAAGACTCAGGTTCAAAGTGCTCCTTAAAGTTGTCGCCAAAATACCCTCCCACCCAGGCTTCTCTTCCTGGGCAAGTCTCTAGGTGTTTATCCAACAATGGGAAAGGCTCAGACTGCAGACAACACCTTCAGTGTGTCCTGTGACCCTTCTGTGCCAAAATTACAACAAAATGTATTTCAAAAGAAGAGTTCTTGAATCCACTTGACCCCAGTGGACATGAGAAAGGTCCCCAGGAGCAGGCAGTCCTGGCCCCACTCAAGGAGATGACAAAAGATAGCCAGCAAAATAGAGAAAGTCTGAAATGCTTCAAGCTGAGCAAAGACTAGTGTGAGAGCCATGAAGAATCTTCGCCATCAGGAAAAAAGAGAGAGAGAGAGAGAATTGGAAAGGAATAAAAGGCACGGGCATGATGGACCCAGAGTCTTGAAAATTCTCACTGGCATCCACTCATCTATTTTCTCTTGTTGACATCTCTGATAGGGAAGAATGCCAAAAGAATGGAGACAATAGAATTTCTGTTTACTCCATCTCATGGACAGCTGCAGTCTGGAGTGACAGATACCATGAAGAGATCTAGATCCTGTCATTCCATGAAATACTGGGGAGACACATTATTCGCTGAGCTGGCAACAGTGCTTGCCTCGCACACAGAAAACCCCATGTTTGATTCCCAGAACAGCATATGCTGGGTAGGATGGTCCACGCTGTACTCCTGGAATGTGGAGAGAAGGTAGAAGGACCAGGAGGGCCAGGCATCCTCGGCTACAGAGAGAGCTCTAGACCACCCTGGGATACATGTCTTCTCAAAAAATGTTGAGTGAAAGCATACATTGAGCAAAGCATCCGAAGACTGATGAATAACTGAGGGCTGATATCAGACAGAAGGCATATGTAAAGAGCTGCTATTTATTTTATGACACAGCAAAGCCCAAAATTAAGACTGATGAACTGAACATGACCACTATGCATTATCGAAGTTACACCAAAGCCAATTTTTAAAATTATTATTATTACTATTATTACTTGTGTGAACATGCATGATGCAGTAGGGTGCAGGATTTGCTGTTCTGTGTATGTGGAAGTCAAAGGATGGCTTTGCAGAGCCAGTTCTCACCTCCATCTTTATGTGGGTTCCAGGGACTGAATTCAGGCCATCAGACTTGCATCACTGAGAGGCAAGCTCCTTCACCCCCTGAGCCATCTCACTGGCCCCATAGACTTTAATTCAACCTGAAGAAGACAACCCAACAATCAAGGGTGTCCCACAACAATGAACCAACCAGTGACTCCGGAATCCCAATACAGTCACTGAGAGCCGATTGTTCCGAGACACTAAAAAAAGTATCTTATACTAATTTGTGTTTCATTTTTCTAATTAAATAGTATCACTACTCACACTTTACATAAGCAGACAAAACATCTCTGGGACTTGGAAAGACAAAATGTTTGACTCAAATAAAAATAACTAATATTAAGCTTAAACTCAGCCAAATTTCAAAACCAGAGCCTTTTTTTTTTTGGTTTTTCAAGACAGGGTTTCTCTGGGTTTTGCTTCTTAAAAGCTTATGTGCAATCTTCTGAGACAAGATCATTTCATTTTCTGTTTCTATTCATCCCCATGCTTTCAGCACAGAGCCATTCCCACATAGGACAACCCTGTTTCCTACAGCTGGCCTTACTGTCAGCTCACCACTGGACAGAGTCTATTTTTATAAGTATATGATATCGTTTTAAGAAAATAACTTCTTAAAACCCAGAAATATGCCTTGGTAGGTCTATAGAGAGCATCATCGAGAACAATGCTAGCAATTATTAGAACGGCGGGAACACCTTGACAGACAGCAGTGCAGAGGTCCCTTAAAAACTGAAAGCCATAATTTCCATATGAATCAACACGTCTATTTCTGTCATTGATTGGGGGAATATGCTTGTAGAAAAATTGAAAGCAAGAATTCAAACATGCGCATCGATGTTCATGGCGGCATTTATGATAGACCAAGGATGGTGCAGCCTTAATGTGTGTTGATGGATAAAGAAGATGAGTATGTTCCTACTGTATGGTGCTGTGGAGCCTTTCAAAAGGAATGGAAGTTTAGAACACGGTCCAACAAGAACAATCCATATAGATGGTGTGGTAACTGAAATAAGCCAGTCAGTTACAAGGGCAAGTATGGTATGACTCAATTATCTGAGGTGCAAAGACAGGCAAATTCATTACATCAACAAGCAGACTAGGGGCTGGGGAGATAGTGCAGTGGTTAAAAGTACTTGCTACTCTTCCAGGGGACTGGAGCTTGGTTTCCCAGCACCCACTCACAAACTCCTCAACTCTAGGAGATATGGTACTCTCTTCTAGCCTCTACAGGATCACCCCAAAACAAGGCAAACACACAGAGGCATAAATAAATGTATAAATAAAAATAAATATTTTAAAGGCAGACTACTGATCACCAGGGCATGTAATGGGGGGACTAATCACTAGAGGGTATTGGCGGGGGGGCTTACCACCAGGAGATGTAGTAGGGGGAATGGCCACTAGGGGATGTGGGGGGGCTGGTCACCAGGGGCATGTGGTAGTGGGGACTTGTCACTAGGGAATATGGCGAAGAGAACTAGTCACAGGAGATATGGCATGGGACTGGTCACTAGGGGATTGGGTGGTCGTGGGAACTGGTCACCTGTGGATGTGGGAGGGTCTGGTCACTAGGAGCTGTGGGGAGGGGCAGTCAGTTTTTGAAAGAATAGAGAACTTAGTTTTAGCCAATAAAAAGTATAGGGGATGGACAGTGACAATGGCTGTACAGGGCTATGAAATGTATTTAATGCCATTAAACTATGTACACTGAATGGCTAAAATGATAATTTTATATTATGTATAATCACACAAGTCTTCTTAAGGAAGTAAGTTTCACATGGCTTGAAGTGTCCATTTGTCAGAGACCTGAGGAGGCAGCTCTTATTCTGGGTAGGGGCTTGATTAGATGAACTCTGAGAACTTCCAACTCTAACTTTGTATGACAGAATAAACACTTCATCAATTACAGAAGCAAAGCAAATTTTTTTATTTTTCTATACAAATCCAGACTACCTTTTATCCTGGAGTGTCCCAGCCTGGCCACTGGGAGAGCGAGGCTCTGGAGCCGATTTACAATCAGATTCTTCCACTGTTTGTAAAGCACACAACCAGAAAACCATCGCCAGCTTGCTTTAATGAGGACCAATTTGCTATTATTATTATTTTTGGGGAGCTTCTAACTTCCACTGTTCCAGAAAAGATACAAGAGAAGACAGTCTTGGGCTCACAGTTCAAAAATTAATGAAGGCCCTGAAACAATTATGCCTTAAATATACAGAGGTCTCCTTAATGTAAATAGAGTGTATTTCACAGCAAGTCTTAGAACAAGGGATCCGTTTCAGCATGACAGAGCGGGCAGGGGAACTGGGCTGTAGTCTGCACTCAATTTGAGATTTTACTCCTGTTGACGTTGACTAATGCACAAATAGCCCGGCTTAAAGGATCTGAGAAACACTGGGTCACAGTGTGAAATATATGCTAATATAGAACAATTTATATAAAAATAGGGGAATGTAAATAGCTAACCGAAGCCAGTGCTAGTGCCTCTGGCCAAATGGAACCAGGGAATACTGAGAATGCTGTTCTACTTAAGGTCTCTGTGAACCCTACCCTCGGGTTTTCTCCCAGCTCAAATGCAGTGAGAAATTAAAGCTGGATTTTCTGTTTCCTGAAATGTATGTGTCTCTGCCTTAGTGCTCAGAGCAACCCATAGAAATAACCTTAACTCAAAGCCAGCATGATACCGAGTCGCCAAGGCGTAGGGCCTGCAGTCTAGTGGGGAGCAGCGGAGCACACAGTCCCTAAGCAGTGAGGCTGGTTTGAAGGTGGCACCAACAGACTTGAATGAGCATAGGAACAGTGAGGCTCAGTGCTTGTGGAGCAGGCAAGAGAATAGGCCTGACCCACATCCATGGTCACATTTAACCCTCGTGGTGAGACTGAAGAACCTTTGAAAGGCTGTTAATGGATTCTGGGTAACTAAGATAGGATCCTCAAATGGAAGGGTGGAGGGAGAAGTTGAAATTACGTTACATTTGCCATGTGTCCTTTGGGGTTCCTCTGTGGCTGACAGCTTTGAGTGTCATGATGCACCCAAAGGCTGCACTTCTCTAAGCCGCCCCTGGGAAGAACCTTTCTAGGGCATCTCTGTTGTCACCAGCAGAACATGCAGGTTCTTTGCAGCTTGCCCTGCCCCGCCTCCCCACGCTTTCCGGCCAGGTTGAGTTATAGCTGACCTTCTAGCCACACTCTACCCTTTCTGATTCTCTTCATGGGGATATGTGTTTCCTTCCCTCAGCTCCTCACGCCTTCACTCTTTGATATTCAAATGAGAGTGAGCATCATGTCTGCCTCATCCACTACTGCAATCTCAGGGAAAGAATACAGTCGGTGCTGAATAAATGTTTATTCTGGGTAAAAACAAGAGAGTTACAGAAAGACATACAGAAAGGGAGGAAGAGAATGAACTCTCCTTTCTCTGTCTGTTGTCCTTCCAAGCAGATATCATTCTCTTCTCTGAGATATGAAGGGCACAGTAGTACCCTCCATACTCTTTCCTAACTTTATTTTCTCTATACATTTTCCCCAATTAGACATTCACCATCCTAAGAACAGGGGCAGTGAGGGGAAAATAGGCCACATTTGGCTCAATGGCAGGAAGAAAAAATGAGAAATGATTGAACATATCTTTTTGAAAGCCTTATAAAAAAATCTCCTAAAAAGAGCAAAACCAAAAAACTCACAATTAGTAGTGACTCATAGGTTTCTCTCAACACTGGGATGAGTTAGTTCCTGGGTCTCAGATACGACAGCTAAGTAAACAAGTATCTGGTAAAATAGTGGCAAAGTCAGGAGGCCTTAGGTTTTGACACACCTACTCAGAAAGATTCTCCAAAGGTCTTAGTTCTTAAGAAAGCGCAAAGTGTCTTCACGTGGAGGCTGTTGGTATGCACTTTTCACAAGCCAGTTTATCAGATTTCCTGAGCCTGATTGACTAGACACAACAAATGGAGATGGACACAAACGGCTCAGAAGACAGAGTATATCAATGACTCAGGATGAGTGACAGCTTAGGGGTCACTAGACCCTGCAAGGTCCTCTAGGGCAACGCCTGCAGTAACTCAGGGGCAAACTAGACCCTGCTAGGTCCTCTAGGATTACACCTGCAGTAACTCAGGGGCAAACTAGACCCTGCTAGGTCCTATAGGGCAACACCTGTAGTAACTCAGTGGTGAACTTGCAGTACTGTGACAGGTAGTCTGCCAGGGAAGACAGAGACCTGTGGGCAATCCACCAAAACCAATTTCCATTCTACAACAGACTGTTGGGAATTTAGTGAAGAATGCTTTAATTTGTTAGAAAATCCACTTAAGTAAAGAATTAAAGGGCTGGCACTGCCAGATAAATAGTATCACTGTACAAACCAGAGACTTCCTATTTTGTATACATTCATTTTTAGCTATCTAACACATGGAAAGGAACAAAAAGAAACATCATAAGAATATTGCATATAGAGTCAAGATCTTAGATGCCATTTCAGGAGATACTGCATTCCTGTGTACTCCTGAGCCAACTTTTCAAGGCTACATGACCCACCAAGGGCTCTCTGCACAGGAACTCCTATAGAACCTTATGTGTGACACAAGAAAGTGAACATGAAGACAACAGAGGCTTCTACACTCTAACATATTTACAGGGCTAGGCCCCAGGATGGAATTAGCTGGGTACAATTCTGACTGAGCCCCCAATAGCTATGCATACAGTTTAATCCTCTTCCATGTGGCATACTTCCAAGGAGAGACTAATGGCTAGCCGCTAAATGTGACTGGCTGGGGTTCGGATGACAAATATTTAATTTAGGAAAGACGTGATGCAGGCTGAAATCTCTGTTAATGATTGGCCAATTCCAAATCTGAGATTCCCAAGGAAATTTGGTGACCCCTTGTAGGAAAATATTACCAACACGCTTATTATCTGTCATTAGACCACCTTCGTTCATTACACCTTAGTTAGAGGCCATATTGTCCCAAACATTAATTAAGCTAGGCAATTTGGCCTAGATATCTTATTTCTGTGCCAAAACTGAGAATGCCATGCTTCAGTGTGGTCTCCATAAACTATATAGGGCATGAACACACAGGCATATGCACATTCCCATATAAATGGGAAGGGTGAAACCTGTTTAGGAAGGGTTACATGCACCTTGCTAAGTGAAAGAAAGAGACCTACTTTCTGGTACTTAGGTTCTATAAGCTACAGGGGCCAGACAGTTGCTCTTTCTTATTTAATCATCACAGCAACTAGCAAGGAAACATCACTTTGTAAATATGGAAACTGTGGTTCTGAGGAATTAACTTCAGTTGAAAACCTCACAGTCACTTAATGACAGATTCAGACCAAGACTGTGAGACTTTGAAAGCTACACTTCTAACCCACTGATCCTGAAGACAGAGAACTTGTTCTCCAGAGTAACAGAGTTAAGGAAACCTTTACTACTACAGAGCAGGTGATGCTGAAGTGGGATGGCCTTCTGTGTATGTGTTGCTTTTATTGGACAATGGATAAAGCTGTTTCAGTCAATGACTTACCAGAGTAAAGCCAGGCAGGTAATCCAAACAGAGTTATAGAGAGAGAGAGTAGGCAGAGTCAGAGAGATGCCATGTAGCTGTGAAGGAGAAAGACGCCACAACAGAACCTTGCCCAGTAAGCCACAGCCTTGTGACGATACACAGATTAATAGAAATGGGTTAATTTGAGATGTAAGAGTTAGCTAGGACTATGCCTAAGCTATTGGCCAAACAGTGTTGCAATTAATATAGTTTCTGGTGATTACTCGGGTCTGGGTGGCCAGGAAATGAGTGAGCAGTCTCCGTTTACATGATGTCATCTAAATCAGCCCAGCTGCAGACAGGACCCCTGATGGACTGTGCAATGCCAGCGCCGTTCTTCCGCCACAATGATTATTTCTCTGAAATCCAGTGCAAAGCACTTCCATCAGGTGGGGTAAGTGCTGATGACTTCCAGAGCCCTGAAAGGTGTGGAAAGCCAGGCTCAGCAGTCCTAGGCATTGCTTCAAGAGGGGCCTCTTGCCCCTGCAGCTTGTGTCCTAGTAGAGTGGAAATGTACTGGACACTGGACACATCCATGGATGGAGGGCCTGCAACTAACCATTGAGATATAGGAGTGGGGGGGGAAGTAAAGAAGGAGGAAACGTTTTAAAACAAGTCAGATCATCACACAGTCTCTGGACATCAGTGTTTCCACCCGTGACAAAGTCTTCTATTGCTAAGATGAGACGACAATGCTGCCGGGTAGAGACAGCCTCCAAATGGAAGCTTTGCTTCCTGGAGGGAGGCTCATGGGACTCAGGAAACAGTAAACAATATCCCAAGTTGTAGAGAGCCTGGAGCTCCTCAAGGTTATAGACTCAGAAAACAGTTACAGGGGCTGAGGGAGACGAGACTCCAACACTGTGTCAATGCTCTTGTAGTAACTTCAATATACTTACAGCTTCACCTTCACTAAGTTGGACTTTGGTAGAATCCCCACTTTGGTCTGCTGCTGGTTCCTTATCTGGAGTGAGCCCACGTTTGTTCATATGTCCCCAGGAAAAGTCACACAAGAAATGCATCATGAGCTCGGAGCACTTGCATTGCATGTGCGAGGCCCTAAACAATTTCAGCTGCCTTTGGCACTACCCTTCAATTCTTGTGCTGTTCAGGAATATTTTGCGGGCAGTGCAAAGCATAACAGTGGCATGAAGTAACTTTTGCCAATGCCTTGCTCTGTGCCAGGCTCAGTTCTGGTGACTCATGGGACCATTACAAATGCCTTACAGGGTAGGTGCTATTTTTATTCCCATTTACCCATAAGATAACCAGGGCACATAAAGATGAAGCCATCTACTCAGGTCCCAGGGAAACCAGAAGTCTGATTGGACAGCCAATGCTCCCACTTTACCCCGCTGGAAATTACTGCCGTCATTTGACATCACTGTTACAACTCCCGTTCGTGCCAACGGGATCCCCATTCACCACTTGAAAGACTCTCCAAGGAACCGTCTAACTTATCAAACGTTGTATATTTTCAACTCCCGGAGTCCATGAAAGAACATTTAATTCTCTGACACTAAACGCTTCTCTTCATTTTAACTTCCTGACTGTTTAAAGACTTCTTGAGCCGGCTCCAAGTTTGCTGAGTCTACCCAGAAAACAAAACCTTCCTAATGGCTTGGCTTTTGTGGACTTCATAAACATTCTTTCGATGATAAAAGGCTCACATGTGGTGTTATCTTATTGAATAATGGGCTGGTGTGCCTTCCCTTAAACGCAATGCTTGAGCAGTGTTTTTGTAGGCCAGTGATACATTAGAATAATACCATATATTTATACAGTGCTTTGCAATTTCTAAAGTGCTTTCCCAATTACTGTCTCATTTGATCCTCGCCGCAGGCCTGCAAAGCCAGCCTTGCAACTGCTATTACCATCCTCGTTTTATAGGCAATGTGGTCAAGTAGAAGGAATCTCGGGTTCTTGAAGGGAAACAGAATAGGGTCCTGTTCCCTGCTCCACACTCTTCTAGCTGTGCAATGTTGAGTTTTCGCAACCTTTCCAAGCTTCATCTCCTTCACTGACCAAGGGAGGGCAGTAATATAGGTTCTGCAGAGCATCTGTTGAGATGGCACATGACAGGCAACTGAAAGGGCGCTTACCACTGGTTACCGGTATTGTTATTAGTTTCACATTCTAATTACTGATTTTATAGTTTAGTTTTAGTTTTATTTGCTACTATGACATGATATCTTTACAAAGAGAAAATCAAAAGGATGGCAGTGGGATCCAAACACTTAGAACACAGCAGGCAAAGTGTGTTTTTGTTCAGGGCACAGGTTGCAAAGGAAGGGATGGCAGGTGTGTGTGTGACTTGAACGGAAGTGGCGGCTAGGTGCACCAGAGCAGGGAACTAGGCACTAGTCTCTGATGGCCAAGTATCTCCCCCCACTTCTATGCCGAGGAGCTTTGCTCTCCAAGACAAGCCTAACGCTGACGGCTGGAATCAGCCCTTGCTGCAAGCCACGTCTTTCCACTCCTGTGGACCAGGAGAGGCTCTCCGTCTAGGCAAAGTGTTCCAAGACAATTGGCTTTTAAGAAATGAGATCAATCCTTTGGTGCAATCTACCTGGACATGTGAATGCTGTAGCTCTCTACTCACAGAGTATTCCTTTCAGAATATGGCCCGGGATCCCTCTCCAAGCAAGGAGAGATAACAACTCGGTCATAGAGAGACGTCGCTTAGCCTTTCCTGGGAAACTTCAACCTTCTCTGAACATTCACACACGCACACCCTCTTCTCTCAGGACCCTGGCAGCATCATGATCGTATTATGGGAACCTTTAGGAGGTGAGACCTAGTGAAATGGAGTGATACCATTAGGGTGGGCCTTGGGAGGGGCTATTGGGACCCTGCTTACGAGCCTCTGCTTCCCAGCCTCCACAAGATGTACAGTCCTGCTCTGCATTCCCTGACAGGAGGCTCTGCCCAGCTATAATCCTAGGTCCAGTGACGCCAACTGAAGCCTCTGAAACAGTGAACAAAAACAAACTCCCCTCCACCTAAGTTGTTTCTCTCAGATGTCTTGTCACTGGGACTAACACATAACACAGACTGTTGGTCCTGAGTCATCATTTGGCTCCACTCTAGGGTGAGCTGGCCTCGTTATAACTGCAAAATACACAGAAATCATGAGAAAGAAGCGGCAGAGAGGCTATGAGCCTGCAGGTTCTGCCTCCATCAGAGCAAGTGGACAAAAGCTGGTGGTAGATTTGGCTTCTACTATTACAGCATGAGAATTCCTGACGTGGGAAGTTTGGAACCAGACGTGTTTCAGATTTCTTCAGGCTGTACAATATACCACTAACATACATACACGGAATCAGTGTGTGTGGGGGGAGACAACATACAGGTGAAAACAGGAAATGTGTCTGTTTCATGTTTACCTGACACACATAGCCTGGAGGCAATTTCACATAACGCTTTTGAAGCAGCTGTATTTTGACTGTGACATGTCACATGAGGTTAAGCGGGAGACTTTCCACATGTGGACTCATGTCAGTGGTCAGAAAGTTTAGAATTTTGGAGTTATTATTTTCAGATTATCCCGACACCCCTACTACCGCCACATTGTCCTATTCTTCAACTTGCAAACAAGTCCCTCCCCGCCCTGATGCACCAAAGAGCTGTAAATTCCTCAAGAGCAAAATCCCTACCATATAATTTTTTAAACCATATAAAATATATTTTTTAAAAATTCCCCATAGTGCTATTGGCCCAGGGAATGATCACAAATATTTTCCAAATGAACGAATGTGCCTTTGGAAGTTGTGACTTACTCTGCTGCCAATAAACACTATCTTTTTTAGCAACCCCTGCCCTTAGCATGGATTTACAGAGATGACCAGACACTGAATATGAGCTGAAGTGATACAAGTTTTTCTCATCAATCACCATCATGGGTCTCTAATGCCTACAAGAAGTCACCCACCAAAGGAGGGCTGGGCAGGATCTGGCTAAGGCGAAGCCCGCTGTATCAACCTCAGACAGGATCATGAGACCTCACAGCCAAGGAGAAATTACATAAGGCTCAGAAATTTGCTTTGGCACAGGGTGGGGACACCATGGCACCACTTCGTGTGTGTTCAGCAATTTCACTATCCCATTTTTCTGTTTTATACTTCCAGCATGAGAAAGACATTTCTGCTTAACTGAGAGAGCTGACCTGAAAAAAAACTGTCTCCCTGGAGCTCTCCACCAGGTAACCATGCCATGTCAGCAATTAATTCATTTTACCAGAGACTGAAGATCAGCTTGAAGAATACAGATTCATCACTCCTTCTATTAGAGTAGGAAACAGATGCAACTAGTTATATCTCGATCTCCAATCTAACGTTGGTGTGATCCCATTGTGAGCTGGACAACACTGCCAAATTATGGTGCTAAAAGATAGAAGCAGCCTTTATTCTTTTGGGAGCTATCCCTCGCTGAGGAGGCTCCAGATTTCCTGTTCTAGTATCTTCTGGTTTTTGTTTCCTTGTCCATTTGCACTGCCACATGAAGGCCTGAAAGCGAATCATTCCGCTGGGTGACCCTAGCATAGTGTACCTGCAATGCTATTAAACGTGTGTTCTGAGAGTTTCCATGTGTTACAGGTGATGGGGAATGAGCACAGGAACAAATAGGATGCTGGGCTGGGGAAAGCCTTGGAAAGCCTGTTAGTTCAAACTCACTTTACAGCTTATAAAACTGGAGCACAGTGAGACAGGATTTGTCTCTTTGGAGGTAGCGCAGACTCAAACTAGAAGCCAAATATTCACACTCCGTTCAGTGCTCTCCCCCTCTATTATCTGGTAAATGCAGAGAGAGGAATGAGAAAATAGCAGCTCGTATTTCTAACATTCTGGGGAGGATCACGCACTGTCCACATGAAACATGCATGTTCAATTAAACTTTCAGGGAGAGTCCAGTAATGTTCGCATTCAACAATATTTCCTGACCGCTCAGAACACACCTTTTCATTTATATTTTCTCAAAGGACTTTCACCATGGCCCAACGAAACTAGCTTTTAATACTTTCATTATTCTGAAAGTGAAACTTGGGCTATGAGAAGATATGTGCCCAAGGGCACATGGCCAAGAAGAACTTAACTCCACCTTAATTCATCTTCAGTCCTTACTCAGAAACTCTTCAGCTGTCTAAATGCTTCCCGAATATCAGCTGTTTCCACTCTACAGTTTTTATTTCTGGAGCTAAGATTTCTTTATTATTGTTTCCTAAGTTGATTCACAGTTTTTACTTAAATAAATCTGGCTATTAAGCAACGTAACTCACAAAATTATGAGTTATAGAGTTAATGAAACACACAAATGCTGTATGAAAGTTAAACCAAAAAAACCCTTTGAAATTAAAAAAAAATTCATCCATGTAGTGCCTAAAACATCCTTGGCAAGAGTGATGATCACCCAACACATTGAGACATCATCCAGTACCTCATAGGCACACTGCAAGAGGAATACAGCAGATGGAATAATGAGGTCTTTGCTTCCCTTGGCACAGGGTACAGATTAAACACCATGGGCAGAATCTCCTGAGACTCTACCAACAGACATGCTAGCATGGAAGGGGGCAATCTCACTGGGCCCCACCCCTAAACAAAGAACTCTAGGCAACTAATGGATGCTGAGAGTGGAACCAGTCTTCCCCCTTGGAAGAGCCTCCTCATTGGTTATCTAATACCGAGTGCTAAACTCTGAAAACACATCCATTCAAGCAACACTGAATCTATATATTTGTGCCCAGATGATTAAAGAAGAGACTAGGAACTTGAGAGAGAGCAAGACAGTAGGAAAGGGTGCGAGTTGTCGGGAGGAGGAAGGAGAATGGAGGGAAATGGCAAAACTGCATTGTAATTTTTAGAAAGAACATTCCAGAAACCATACTCCCGGATCAGAGAACCAGGGGTGAAACTCAGAAATTTACTCTTCTTTTTAATAGAAAGGGGATTAAATTTATTAGCAAACATGTTTGACTCATCACAGTGAAAGCCCTTACAAATCTACTGTGTGTCCAGGGCATCATGACTAGGGATATATCTGATGACCCCCATAGCTATTGGGAATAAACCACTTCTTAGCTGCTAGGTCTTTAAACTCATCTTCACTAAACTTGGTGAACTGCCAGCTTTTGAGAGATAGATCTTCTTCTGGTAATCAGATCACTTGAACTTGTCCCTGCAAGGGCATCCCTTGCATGTTTTTGTATTCACTTGATGAAGATGGACATGGTGAGATGGCCAATAGAAACGTGGCCACTGGACCCTGGGGCTCTCCAAAGGCAGCGGTGATGACTGTCTGAAGCCTGTCAGTCCCAGCACAAAACAACTCTATCGACACAGAGACATGGAAAAGGTGGAGATGAACTGGAACATGAAAGCCAACTCTGCTATAATGTTTACTGTGTACTTGGTACAAATACGGAGTTACTCCAGGGCTCAGGGAGAGAGAGCTGTTCATACTCATCTGACCACATAGGCCACAGAGTGACAATTCACCTACCTCTACTCCAGGTCAAAGATATGAAATTGTTCATACGATATCTGTATGAGTAACAAGATTCGACAGTGATCCATAATGACAGCAGACCCTTTGATGACACACCAAGGAAAGAGGGGCACTGACAGTCTTGAAAACATCCAGTAAACCTGGTACTGCTAGTTCTTAAACCACATCTCAAGCTACCATGGGCCCAAAGCAGAGATATGATACACTGATACAAGCATATAGTGGTCATTCACCTGCTGTCAGACTTTCTTTGGACAACCAGCTCATAAATAATGACATAGAGACTTCTTAGAATTAAGAGAGCTTGGCCTTAGCTTAGGCTTGTTCCCAACTAGCTCTTATAACTTAAATTAACCCATTTATATTAATCTATGTTTTGCCATGTGACTCATTTCTTTTCCTCCAACCATACGCCTGACTTCCTCAGTGTTTCTCTGGTGAATTCCCCATCTCTCAGATTTCTCCCCGAGTTCCTATCTCTCTCTAGAAGTCCCATCTATCCTCTCTTGCCTAGCTATTGGACACTCAGCTCTTTATTAAACCAATTAGAAGGTGCCTAGGCAGACAAGTTAAAACAGCGACACATTTTCACACAGTGTGATCAAATATCCCTCAACACTAACCAGCCATTATACTTTCAAATAACACTAGTTCCATTGATTTGTAGTCACTAAATCACGAAGCTAAGAAGAGAATTCCTAACAGGCCATCATGAATTCTGCTTCTGTAGATCTTTGATAAAGTCTTTCCTAACCTCTAACTTCCTCCAGGACTTGGCAAGAGGCCCCAGGACCGAACTTCGCTCTCACAGATACCACCTGCTCAGGAATAGGGCTTCCCTAGGTAGCAAAGACATAAATCTACTGGACAGACCAAGGGCTACGTTGGCTTCCTGCCTTTCTGTGCACCTTAACCCATTGCAACAAAGCTGGCCATCTGAACTAGAGAGCAGGATCCAGAGCATGAGACTCTGTGGGAAGGATACAGGTCAGTCATCTCTGGCAGGATAGGGAGGGAAGTGGAGAAAATTAGGTCAGGAGTGACCCCAAAATAACTGCAAAGTTAGGCCAGCCTCCAGGCCAGTGACACCCATATCCTGGCTAATGAGGACCAAGAGGAGAAAGGATGGCTTTACTGTTCCATAGTGCTGGCTTTTCAACCTTGAAAATATAGACCCTGTGGGTTGTACCTCAGTTTGGCCTGAAGCTTTTCAATGTGACACATAGTAACCACACAAACCACATGTTCTTTAGCTTTTCAGTCTTTTTTTTAAAAAAAAAACTAAGATAGTTTTCAAAACTTGACTATAAAGAAATAGCACAAATAAGTCCAAACTTAAATTTTCTGCCTTCCTTGAAAAAAAAAGCCATAATATAAAGCTTGTACTCCAACGCAGCAACAAACAACCAGTAGTTAACTGGCGGTCACTTCCACTGGGCAGAGTGAGCACAGCCACCAGAGGGAGGCTTCACAGTCCCTCAGTGGATCACGCTCAGCCTTCTTCATTGCTTGTCTGTTGCTGCCTGCCTTGCTGACATCAGGGTTTGTGAACTCTATTACATGCTAGCTTACTAAGGGAGGTCAAAATGTCATTAAAATGTCACCTTAATTCCTTCTGTAGATCTCTATATATTTTTTAATGTGGGTGTCTGAGACATACCATTTTGCTGGGTCAATAAAGAAGCTGAGTGAATATAAAAACATATTGAACCAAATATCTAGACGCTATACAGAGATATGAGATTGAGCAGCATGTGACACCAGACTTTGGAGAGGAAACCTTGGGCAAAGGGCAGAGGCTCCAGGAATGGACTCTGCCTTGGTTTTGATTTTTTAAATTTTCCTATGAGATTTCATTATATGTGTATAAATATTTATTTAAAATAAATATAATAAATTTTTTTTTATTATAAATTTATATTTATAATAAATATAAAAATAAAATAGAATATGTGTTTACTTGTAATTTTATATTATACATTTATACACATATAAAACACAAATATTTTACCTAATTGTCTATCTGTATATCTCTCATATGGTACCTAAGTAGGTCAAAAGAGGGCACTGGATCCCCTGGGCCTAGAGTTACAGAAGATTGTGAGCCACCATGTGAGCGCTGGGAAATAAACATGGGTCCTCTAGAATAGCGATCAGTACTCTTAACTGCTAAGCCATCTCGCAGCCTCTCTGATGTGGCTTTGCACCTGCAGCAAACTTCACTTGAGCCTTGGTTACCTGCCAGGAAAGGGAATATGGGAACAGTGGACTCACAGAACTGTATTAGGGGTTAAGTGAAAGAATGGGTTTGAAAATATATGGCGCTTGGAAGCCCAGAGTCAGGGCAAACACCCAGTAAAAACACTAACAACAAGGTCCAAGATAAACATGAGAAGTTAGCATAGCCCAAAGATGGAAGATGCAGGCAGTCATGAGAAGTTAGCATAGCCCAAAGATGGAAGATGCAGGCAGTCATGAGAAGTGAGCATTGCCCAAAGATGGAAGATGCAGGCAGTTAAGGGACTCAGAAATAGCTTCAAGAAGGAAATGCCTTGTAACTTGAGGACCTTGAGACACATGGTCAGGTTCTACTGATATATGGGTTAGAAAATTACAAGTAAAACAAATGGCCAGAGTTGAAGAGAAAACCATGGCTGCTGGGGATGGCGACACCATGGTGTATTTCCTCCCAGCCTCTGGCAGAATCTGAGAACAAAGGCTTCATCATCGGCTTGACTAGCTCTGAGCCTCCATCAGTTCCTCCTACTCACATGCTTCAGGTAGATAAAGAGCCTGAATCCACACACACACTGCAAGACCGGCCCTTCCAGAGCCGCTCATTAGGAGCTTACAAGGAGGGCTTTAACCCAATTTGTACACCATCTTTACACTCGGCCCCATTTTTACGTGATTCATGAGCAGCTTTCACGTGAGGTTTTGCCCGTGATTTATTTCTATCCTCCGGAGTTATATTTTATACAGGGTGCATATTTAAAGTCCACGTGAGATGAAAAAAACGGGTAGGTTCCTACAGCACCCTGGAACTAACATGCCTGAATACTGCATTGAGCAAGCATTAATAGGATTATCTCAAACTGCAAAACTAAGGTGCACACTGTGCTTGCTTCCAGCCAAGTCTTGTTTTGAGTGCACCACACGTTAGCCCCAGGGAACAGCCTGTGGTTCTGTAGTATCATTGCCTGCATTGGATAGATGGGGATGGTGTGGGAAATAACTTACCTGAAGTCAAATATGATCTAAGTGGCAGAGCTGTGGTTTAAGCGCAGGTTCTGAATTTGGAGACCACTTTTAAGTCACTATACTGCCTTTCATGAAGAATATGTACACCTACTCTAGAAATAACGGTGAGATCAGACTAGACTGGAACCCAGAGCAACAGGAAGACAATGTCTAAGGGAAGGAAAGGGAGAAGAGGAAGAGAAGGCTAAGATAAGGACAACTCAATAGCCTTGTTGGCTAGAGCTAAACGTTCTTTATAGTTCATGAAGTGAGACCGTGGGTATGTGGAATTGGACTCAATAGCCTTGTTGGCTAGAGCTAAACGTTCTTTATAGTTCATGAAGTGAGACCGTGGGTATGTGGAATTGGACTCAATAGCCTTGTTGGCTAGAGCTAATGTTCTTTATAGTTAGTTCATGAAGTGAGGGCTGGAGAGATGGCTCAGCGGTTAAGAGCATTGCCTGCTCTTCCAAA
>LOJH01001539.1:19496-44184 GCA_001685095.1 Ellobius talpinus
GTGGCTCACAACCATCTGTGATGAGGTCTGGTGCCCTCTTCTGGCCTTCAGACAGACACACTATTGTATACATAATAAATGAATAAAAATATTTTTTAAAAAAAAGTTCATGAAGTGAGGCCGTGGGTATGTGGAATTTGACTGACTCCCCAAGCTGGTTCTCCATTCTCTATTGAGTCCACAAACTGGCCATGCCTCTGGATCTCTGATTTCTCACGTGGACAATGAAAATGATTATATTCAACTTATAACATTGTTGGGACAAACTTATGCATGTTGGGATGTTAGAAGATGTTTCCATGGAAGAACATGTTAGTGAATGCCAGCAGATACTCTTATTTGGACACTCCCCTTTTCTGGCCACAATCTTGCATGGAAGGCCTGCTTGTTTTTTATTCATGTTTTAGATTTTATTTTTTTAAATAACTTTAGAGTTTTGGCACATCCAAGCAGGGTCTAGAGATTAGGGGAGGTGCCAGCTGAGATCAATTGATCAGCGAGGTTGAAGAACTTCCTAAGAAAGAATCACATGCAGTGTTTGGTCCATGTTGTGAAATAATGTTTCTGTAGACTGGGAAGATGTGCCACTCCGATTGGTTTAATAAAGAGCTGAATGGCCAGTAGCTAAGCAAGATTTCCAGGCACAGAGGAGGCTGGAAAAAAGAAGGATGGAGACACTAGGAGATGCAGAACAGGCAGGATGAGCACTGTGGAGATGTGGTAATAAAGCCACAAGGCAGAAAGTAAAGTAATAGAAACAGGTTAATTCACGTTATAAATTAGGCTAGTTAGAAACAAGCCTAAACTATCGACGGAGCTTTCATAATAATAAGTCCCCATGCCATTATTTGTGACCTGGCAGTCCTGATGAAAAGATCCAACTACAGTCCCAGGAAGGAATAAAGCAACAATATAACTCATTATTATTATTCATCAATTGCTAGTTATTATAAACTTATCATTGTGGCAGATTAATGTAACCTTAAGAAACAAAAATCCCTTTTCATTATTATTTACTAAGTACCTACAACTATCAACTACTGCCCTAGAGTCTAGAAACACCGACTGTGAAGGGCCCTGTCCTAATAGAGTACAATGCCTTCAGGTGAAGGAAAACTGCCCTAGCAGTGTGAGATAGAGAGGCAGTATTTTTTCAGCTTCATTTCTGTCACTGTGATTACAACACACTGACCAGAGGCAACAGAGGACAAAAGGTTTGTTTGGTTTACATCAGACATCATTTCAGGGAGGCAGCAGAGGCAGGAGCTTGAGACAATTGTCAGACAGTGTCCACAGTCAAGGGCAGAAAGAAACAAATGTGCCCACGATGTAGTTGGACTGTAGTTGGACTGCTTGAGTGCTGCTGTGCTCAGCGGGCTCTCTTCACTCTGACACCCTCAGGCCTCACCTAGGAAAGGTACCACTCCGTTCAAGTTGAGTCTTCCCATCTCAGTTAACAAAGGAATTGGTCCTCAGACTGCAGTGGACCAGTCTGATCCAGGCAATTCCTCCGTTGATACTAGGTGATTCTAGGTTGTGTCAAGTTGAGAGTTAAAACTCATCAGCTCAGTCTTCAACCTAGACATGGGAGTTCAAGAAACAACTACTGAGGAAGTCACAGATGAATCCCGATCTAAAGAATGAATTAAGATGGTCCAGATAACTGATGAATGAGAAGAGGAAGGAAGATGAAGAGGAACATTTTAGACAAAGATGTGTCACTATATGATCATAAAAGAAGCTTAATATCTTATGGAAATAAAGAGAAGACTTTAGCTTGACTTAAGGAATGAGGCAGACACCAAGACGGCAGAAACCAGTAGGATGAGATGAGAGGACTTCAGTGCCTTTGGAGGACAGAGGGCATCCAAATAGGAACTGCTGCATAGAGGGTGGACAGGCCCACCATTTCAGTCAGGAACAGGTTTTTAATGGGATGGGAGAAATTATCAGCAGCAATAGAGCCTGGGAAGGAAGATTAGGAAAGAAAGAAACAATAAACCATATCCATGGAAGAGGAAACTCAATACAACTACATGTTCCAAGAGATTGAATGTAGGAGTGGTTCAGACAATGGGCAATAATCAAGCTATCTACAGAGGCAAGCAACACAGGATGAACAGTTGGTTTGGGCACAGGAATGACACAAAGTTCAGTTTTGGACTAGTCAAGAGTTTTAGGGGACTGTTAAGATCCCCAGAGAATGCTGTCTGACAACTGGCTGTAGGAGTTTGTAGCTCAGGAAGACCCTGAGGATGGGCAGATGGGAAATCACCCTGTTAGTAATGCCCAGGCATCAAGGAGACATCAATGACATCCCACATCCAGGTGACATTTTGGGAGTGAAGAGAAAAATCCAACTATGAGAGATGAGAGAATCTATGGGACAGAAAAAGAAAACATGAGCTGCACATATATTATCCCTTTTGCATGAAACTACAGGGCTGCAGATAAGAAGCCCAGTATGTAGCTCACTGGGTACATAGTACTGTTCAGAGCAGGCCCTCCTGTCAAGCCCTCGACTACTAGATACATACAAACTTGGGGAGGGAATCCAATGAGTCCTCTCACTTTCTGGCATGACATTTCTTGTGCATCAGGGAAATTAGTGCTGATGTTTCTATTAGTCAGTAGAACAAAATCTACTGTAAGTAAAGTTTTAGATTTTAAATGTAGTTTCTCATATAAAAATACTCATTGCCTGCCCTCCAAATCCCTTAAAGAAATGTCAGAAAGAGAACAAAAATATTTTATTATCTCAAAATCTAGAAATACACAACCATTTGGGGTTATTCCCTCTATTTCAATATGCACTTTCAAATAGCTGAGATTGCATTTATTTCATTTTTGGCACCAGAAATAATAGCAGGTTACTAATAACTTTATTGTTTGAAAATTGTTATCTAGATTCTCAAACACATCTCCAGAACAGATTCTACAAAGTGAGTTACTGGGTATCAGGTGGTCACGCATGCCTCCAATCTCAGTACTCAGGAAGCTGAGGCAGGAGGTTCATGAGTTCAAGAGCAATTTGGGTTACACTGAGAGTCTCTGTCTTAAATATCTCCACCCCAAAGCAAATCATTAGGTCAGATATAATAACTACGTTACCTTCCTTGATTGGATAGAAAACATTCTTGCCATTCTACCTGTAAATTATAAATAAATGCTAAACTATGCATGTGCATATATATGCATGCATGCATCATGCACGCACACACACAATAAGGGGGAAGAAGAGAGGAGAGGGCGTCTCCCTTGAGAGACTCTGATGTCTTTAGAGCACAACATGAAGCAAACAGGAACTTATGCATCATTTCTAAGGGATGCTTCTGAAACTTCCTTCTGTCTACTTCAGTTTTCAGGATAGCTTGTGGAGATCTATACTCTGTTCTCATATTGCCTCCTGGACAGGTGCTGGCTGCATTCTTAAAATCCAGTCAACACAAGCTAGGGTCATTGGAGAAGATGGAGTCCCAGCTGAGAACATATTTCCATCAAATTTGATTTGTAGGCAAATCTGGGGTGGAGCAGTTTCTTGGATGATGTGGAAGGGCCCATCCCACTGCTACCCCCACAGAAGGTGGTCTTTAATTGCTAAAAAAAAAAAAAAGCAAGCTGAACCAGCTGTGGAAAGCAAGCCAGTAAACAGCATTCCTCTGGGGTCTCTGCCTGTTTCCAGGTTCCTGTTCTCGTCCATTCCCGCCTTGGCGTCTCTCAGTGATGGACTGCAATTGGGATGTGTTAAGTCAAATAAACTCTTATTTTGCCCAAGTTGTTTTTGCTTATAGCCTTTGTCACAACAATAAAAAGAGTTCAAGTACAGCACATAAAATGCTGCAGCACACTGCCAGTTTACGGGCACCCAAATGTCACAAGGGCTCCTGACATCCTACGGCTTCACTACCCTTTCCAATCATGAATGAAGGAGACGAGATGAAGCTGATTTGATCACTGAGTCTAGTGATAAAGTGTCATAAATAATAAATTGCAGATTGAAGACTAGGAAGATCACTTTAGGTGAGCTCAATGCTAATGGAAAGTCTCCCACGTGCTGGGTATGGAATCAAATCCTGGAAATGGCGAGAGAGCACAAAAGGTGGACGAAGTTCCAGAGAATGACTGACAGGAGTTACAAGGGACCCCATCTATTTTCCTCTGTAAGACAGTATCACTATGTCACCTACCAACTCATTTGCCAGCCTGGGATCTCATGGTATCATTTCTCAAGACAGAATGGAAACGTCTTGTGCTCATCCCTTTAGTTGGACAGAGGACTAAAGAGCTGACCTGCCTTGTGGATGATCAGCACCACTGGGATGGCTACACTAGCTGAGCGCTTCCTGTGCAACCAGCACCATTTCAAGCCCTTTAATTAGAGCAATTCATTTAGGCCGAGCTTCTCCTAAACAGCAGCAAGTCCCCCTAGGATCAAATTCTAGAAAATCTAAAACCTGATGTAGCTGAATAACATCTCACAGAGATCTAGAGACTTCAGTCAGATGAGGCATCACCTAATCCAAGGAGACAGCAACCATATGATTTTGGAGCACAAAGGTCATTAGAAAACAGATGTGAAGGGCTGGCTCCCTGGCAGGCAGTGGCATCTGGTCTATGAAACGGCCCTGCAGTGAGAAAATTTCAACTTCATTGGTTCAATGTTAGGTTACTTTCCAGTTAGCCTCACCATATGTAATTCAAGAAATGAAAGAGAAAACTTGATGAACTCAAAACAGTATTATTTAATTTCTCTACTGATACGTTTTCAGATGCAACCAAACAACAAAAGGACCCAAAACAAAACAGAACACAAAAACCAAGTCAACACAAAATGGCAAACAACATCAAAAGGAATTCAAAGGTTCTGGGTTGGACCTGTTGGGCTGAACCAGGAGACAAATGCTACATTTTGTAGGAGGTGTAACACCCTAAGAGACTTACTCAGGCTTTATGTTCTTTTAATCTAAAATGTCACCTCAGCCTAGCTGGCTTGGTGAAGACCTGAGGTAGACTGACTGTATTTTCTCTAGTAGATTGGCCAGCAAGAATGGTATAGACCTTGGCATCTACTTATTCCTATAAAGCTGAAGCTTTAGCATAGAACAGGCTGTTCTCATTAAATGCCATGGTGATGACTAAGTCAACATGCCAAGCTGGGTGTGCCCTGCTGCCTGTGCGGGCAGCATGCACAGACCTGGTGGCACAGACTCCCGACACGCACAGCTTGACATTTAATGAAGCGGATTCTGGCCGTGGCTCTGACAGTTCTGGCTAACAGAACCAGTGGGGCAGCGTCTCTGATTGCTGTTCATTTCATGCCTGCCTGTTTCACGACTTAGAAAGGAGATCGCTAGTTTTAATCACACTGAGACACTGCATGGTAGAATATGAAGAACGGAATGATAAGGGATTGTCAGTGACAGATGTCCAGCATTTGGTGGCAGGTAATGCATTCAGACTCCAGCATAGGATTTAGCCCTCATCACAGCCAAAGACACTCATATACTATATTAAAGAGGTTATGAAGGGTTTGGTGACTTGTCCAAGGTCTCACAGTAGGAGATAACAAGTTGGACTCTAACTCTGACTCCAAACCCTCTGTAGCATGGTTGTTTCAATTACTGTCACTCAAATGTACTTCAAGATCTCAAGATCAACTTGCTATTTGATCAACTACTCTGAAACCCAATAGTCTCCTAAAAGGGACTGTCCCTCATATGTAATGATCTCACCAACCCTGAGCCCCAAGACCCAGGGAGGAAAGTGTTAAGGATTATACTGAATGAAGCGATAATTGCAAAAGACCATGAAAGCCTCTCCAAGCAAGTCTAGTTCTCAGAGGTTCTAAAAGCAGCTGTGAAAGACTCTGCTGAGCAGGGCCCATCCATTGCTTGATTCTGATAATTGAAGGCTGGGTTTTCATCTTTTTACAAAGAAAATAATACAAATTGCGGTTTGTTTTCTCAAGTTAACAAAACGGGCCATTTCCTCAAGCAGATGTGATATCAAGAAAATGTGAAATTTTAGAAGATTGCTATGGGATATTTGTACACAGTGTGAAGATGTATTGCTGTGATTGGTTTAATAAAGAGCTGAACAGCCAATAGCTATGCAGGAGAGGATAGGTGGGATCTCCCTGGTTGGTGGAGTGGAGAGGAAGAGGAGGAGGAATCTAGGTGTGTGAATTTTTCTAGCAGACTCAGAGCAAGTGAGACATGCCATACTGAGGAGGGGTAACCAAGTCACAAGGCAGAACATGGGTTAGAAATATGGGCTAATTAAGTTATAAGAGCGAGTTGGAAAAAAGCATAAGCTAAGGCCAAGCTTTCATAATTAATAATAATTCTCCACATCATTATTTGGGGGCTGGCAATCCAAAGATAGTCCAACAAGAAAGCTTGCTACAATTACTACTAACATTTGCCATGGAACCACCATTCATGATAATAATCCGCCAGTGATTGCCATTCTCGCTGTGAGTGAATGCTGCAGAGCTAGGTAGTCTGACCCTGTAGTAAGGCTCGGTAGGAACGTGCTATGAGTATCTAGATCAGAGACTACCCAAGGCAGCAGGAGATCCCAATGGGGAGCTTTAGAGCCATATTGAGCTGGATGGATTTGAGTTCAACACACCTACACACTCACTGTGTTAAGTTCAAGTAAAGATTGTAACTTTGAACTTCAGTGGCTTCATCTATAAAATAAATATCGTCCTAGTTTGCAGAGTTGAAAGAATAAAATCATTTTTATATGTCACACATTTGAAAGTGTTTGAAAAATAGTAGTGGTAGGTGCTAGAGCTTTCTGTTGCGTGTACCTGTTGCATCAAGGCATGGAGAAAGTTCATGCCTAAGTGAGCCCTTTCTGTTTTCCACTGATGAGCCACTTAAGGTTCAAACAGTCGCCAAAGCTTTAGGCTATACTGCTAGCCCTTAGCAAGGTACTTAGATACAACAGGTGAGAAGAGCCAGGCAGCAGACAGAACTAAGAGCTAAATCATATCCCATCTGTCAGAGACACCAGGCTCCATGGGCATATGATCAGAAGGCGCCATTGCTGAGGGCATGCAGGCTTTCTCTGAGTATCCCGGTTAATTCATGCCTGCTTTGGCACACCATCCCTGTGTAATTAGAAGGGAAAGAAATTCTTCTGAACTCTCAAAAGCCAACACAAGCCCTTGCAGTGTCTGGTGTGATGGCTTCACTTCTGCACTCGGTACAGCCCGAGAGCTCCATAAGATTTCCACAAATACCTGATGAAGTGAACTGCGTTAGGACTGCCATGTCGGGTTGTTTATGTGTCTAAGGGTCTCACAATGCCACTTGAGTCAACCTTGAACTCCTAAGTAGTCCAGACTGGCCTCAAATTTATAATCCTCCCTCCTAGCCTTCAAATACCGGAATCACCACAAAGCCCAAATGTCTATTTTTTACATGTACAACTGGTCCTCAGCATCCTAGGGCACCGTTGTGGATAATACTATAAGGCAGAGATGTGCAAGTCCCTTACAGAAAGTGTGACATAGTTGCAAATGGCCCATGAATCTCCTTCCTATTTAAATCATCTCTGCTACCCATCCTTCTTAAGACAACACAAATGCTATGTAAATAATTATTAAAGTGCAGAATGGTGTCACCAGCATGATTTATAGATTTTAAGTCCAGGCCCAACCATCACAGGACGACTACATTTTTTATACACAGGTGGTTAATGGACATGGAGGGCCAGCTCTCTGTGCGTGCGTGAACACATGTACAGACACAATAGATGGAATTGGTTTACTTATCCCAGGCAAGCCATAAGATGTTAAACAGGTACCATGAAACAACCCAAATCGAGTATGTGAAAACGGCCCAGTTCAGGTGACTGAGTGTGGCCGGCATTTGTTGTCGCCTGGCAGAAAAGAGGGCTGAACTGTCAGGAGACCCGAGTGGTATTTAGAGTAAGGAAATCAAATGAAGCTTAGGAGCCTTAGTTTCTTTCCCTGGTTGATATGGATGATTTAACAGTACACAGGAGTGCGGTTAATGTCAAAGAGGACTGTGTACATAAAAGCAATTTCTAGGTACTTCTTCTGGGAGTAGGCTTAGCTACACTGCTCCAGAATATTAAACTTTAAAGAAGCAGCTGCAATAGAAGTATGTTTCTTGCTCAAAGCGATCTAGGACTGGTAGGCAGCTTCACAACCAGAAGGGGAAGACTTCCCCTCTTTTGCTCTCCCACCCCCATCATGGAAACCACCAATGTTTTAATTGCAAACAGCAAAAAGGAGGCAGGGATAGCAGAAGACTTCCTTGAAAGTCCAGATAACAACTAAGTCACGGGAAGTAGAAAGAAACAAGATCTCCTGAGTAAATTGGGAGCATGGGGACCTTGGGAGAGGATTGAAGGGGAAGGGAGAGGCAGGGAGAGGAGCATAGAAAAATGTAGAGCTCAATAAAAATCAATAAAAAAATTAAGAAAGAAAGAAAAGAAAACAACTAGGTCACACAGTGACATCACATCTCTATGAGGATGCTGGGAAATGCAGTTTTTAAAGCTGGGAAGCAACAAAATCAGTTTCAAGTCGGCGTTCTTTTTCTAAAAGAGAAATAGAAATTGGAAGGCAACTAGTGCTCCCACAAATATGATGTGTAGGCTACTGTAATTAATAACTCCTTAAATAAATCCCCATTAAGCAATTGTTACTAAAAAATAAGCCACTGTAGGTACTAGATACTGATGCAGGATGTGGAGATAGTGCATTGCATCAGTTACTAAGAAATCCACAGTCTAATGGACATGATAGCATCTTCTGTCTAGTACAGTAAACCTTTCAGGTCCACATCCCAGATATTTTCAAACCCAGTCTCTACTGTAAATACCTAAGTTTTAGCTTCCATCCGATCCTCTCAGTCCTTCTAATCTACTGAAAAGTGCTTTCTCTTCTCTTTCAAAGCCACTGTCCATACACCCACCAAAGCCACCCTCCTGTTTAAAATCCATCCAGTGTCCTATCCTTCCAGGCAAAGCCTATTGCCATGCATCCCACCTCCAACCTTGCCAGCATTATCCCCCATCCCTTCTTCTCCAGCTTTCCCACAGACAGAGTAGAGAGAGTTTGGGGTCACAGCCTGTACTCCAACACCAGCTTCCAGGCTTTTCTGCATAGAGCACTCAAGGCGCTTTCCCCATCCCTTCATCTGACTATTCTTCGGGATGCAGCTACATCATCACTAAGTCCAGGAAGACTTTTCTGACCGCCGCCTCCTCCTGGCAGCTGTCAAGCATCAGCTCCTGTGATCACCTGACCTCCACAAAGGGACGTACTCCTGGCTTGTGCCCTCTAGACTTGGCCTCTCATCCTCCACGTCACCTTTGATACCAGCCACACCTTCATTCTGTCATTCAAGAGGTGTCTCTTAGTAAATGAGATTCATCTTCTCCTTCCATGGGCCTCAGGCTCTTAACAACCCTGAGAAGGTGAAAGAAGAAAAGAATGAAGGAAAGGCAGTCACGGGAAAGGGAAGATGGGTAACAAAGGAAGCAAAAGGAAGGAGAAGAAAAAGAAAAGAGTTCAGTCCTTTGGTAAGTTGATTTGTTTATTCTCATGCTAGTCCCCAAATATGTGAAGACTATTGTTGGATTTACCCACCCTCTTCCTTTCTCTTAACTTAAAAAGTATTTTTAGACACTTCCTTGCCCAGCTATTCTCGCATGACATTTTGTACTTACTCTTTTTATTTTGAAATCATCTTACTTCCAAGGCTAGTTCTCTTAATAATAAATATTTCTCCCAAAAAATCAAATTCTTTTTTTGTATTTTTTTAAAAATGAAACTTAAGCATATTGCAATTGGCAATAAGAGACAGGCTGGGAGTTCAAAGGTTTAAAGCAGCCTTTGGAGGGACTCGGTAACATAGGACCCTTTACAGGGCCTTGACAGGAATGTTAATTACTTAAGTAAAGTCATGCATGACACACACACCAAATGTCTGGTCAAACTTCAACAACAAATGAAACCTGAGGTCTCTGGCTCATCTTTCTGTTCCACGGAGCCCAGGACTCAAATAGGATTAGCGCCAAGGACCTGTTCCTATGTGAAAATAAACCATTAGACAAAGCCCAGCATTTTATTCAAGTGACTGGCAGTGTCTCAAGAGACCCTTCAGCTGCACAAACGAGGTCCTTCTCCGATAATGGCTATGACCATGGAGCGGCTGCTGTGAAGAAGTTTAATATATCAGCGAAGCAGGCTTTGCACTGTGAGGAAGGCAGGAGACATCTTCAGTACAGTGTGCCTGGCCTCTATCTCCACCAGACAAATGCTTTCTGGGACCTCTGTCTTCATGCATCCAACAAGGAGAGAGGCCAGTGGGAAATGCACTTTCCTGCCCTCCAAGAGCCCACCCAGGTCTAGAGGGTGAAGGCAGGCTAGCAGCAACGTCGTTAAGCACAGCACTCATGGGACTTTGCAGCCTCAGAAGGAGCCTTCCTGTGCAAGTTCTTGTTGATTGTGTCATGTCAAGTGGTTTTCTGTGCCCGGGACAGGTCTGCAAATGAGGCAGGGAGATGACGATGTGCTGCCCGAGGTCATAATGGATTCAAGGAAGGGGATTAATCCTAGCTAGAGGAGAGATTGGACAGAGAAAGGCAATGATAGCAACAGAAGCTGGGGCAGATCAGCTAGGAATGCCCACCTCCTGTGTAGGGAATCATGTCACCTAGCAAAGAGGGCACTTGGAACAGGGAAGCTTTGAAGGAACCACTGGACAAAAGAGACCGTGAGTACTTACTATGGTCTATTTCTAAATTCTGGTTGAATGCTGGCATCCCTGCTCGCTCAGAATCAAGAATTTATTACAGAAACTGGGAGGTAGGAGGCTGGGACTCAGATATTGGGAGGTATGGAGATAAACTTGAGCTACTTTATACTCGGTCCTGAGCAGCACGTCCTGTTCCAGATGTGGGAGCTCGCAGGGAAATGAGAAATCCAAACCACAGGTCAGATCACATGAGACAGAGCAGCTACTCTGTATTGGCTTGGATTTTTGGTATTCATTAGCCACACCCCAGTTTTATTAAGGGTGGTACTGTGTCTAGGTACAGATAATGTGGCCATGTGCCCAAGCTCTGATCATTAAGGTATAAAGTCAATACTATCTGGGATTTCAGCTACAAAGGCAGGTTTGGTGTGGGAAGTCTTTCTGTATCTGTGTTGTTTCTATTGGTTAATGAATAAAGAAGCTGGCTTTGCCTGTGATAGGGCAGAATAACACTAGGCGGGGGNGCTAAACTGAATGCTGGGAGAAAGAAGGCAGAGTTGCGAGATGCCTCGTAGCTGCCCACAGCAGACAGACGCTCCAGAACCTTGCCAGGAAGCCATAACCATGTGGCAATACACAGATTAATAGAAATGGGTTAAATTAATATGTAAGAGATAGCCAATAGGAATCTAGAGCTAATAGGCCAAGCAGTGATTTCATTAATACAGTTATTTTGAGTCTGGGCAGTCGGGAACAAACAAGTGGCCTTCTATCAACAGCAGGTGGCAAGTTGGCACACACCTCATGTGTCCTGTACCACTCGACTTTTCCATGCCTGGAATGCTGACATGATAGATGTCATTTTGAAACCTTGAGAGTGGAAACTACATAGATGTAGATGAAGCAGAAAGCAAGAGCATCCCAAAGATTTCACAGATGCCCCAGAGTCCCACACTGCTACCTGCATCCCAACCTTTTCTATGTAAGAGAGTAAAATATTAAATTGTGGGAGCTACTTGACTTGGGCTTAGAAGAAATATCAATTCTTTCTGAAAATGTGTTTCTTTGGGACTCAGAGCATGCACTGAAAAGAAAAAAAAAGATGTCCCAGGCAATGTGAACATTGTCCTCCTGTTATTGGTGTTCCTTCTCCTAAAACTACAACCCCAGGGCTCTGGGGTCAAAACTGTCAAGGAAGATTTACAGATGTAAAAGAGGGCTAGACAGTAGCAGGGAGACTTATGAGGAAGGCAGCCTTCTTAACTGGCATACTGCTGTTTGCTTGCATGTTTGGTGATGAGCAAAGGAATTTCCATGGAAGAGGAAAGAAAACACAGGCAGGGACTATGGGGTGTTTTCCAGCCATACTTACATAACCATAGATAAATCTATGTCAATTCATGAGAAAACAAGTAAAGTCAAGAAAACTTGATATAGTGCTGCAACAGAAGCCATTACAGCCACAAGATGGTCTAAGGTATTCCGGAAAGCCCTGTGATGGAAGGCCAGTGAGGTTGGCCATCAGTGAGGGTAAGTCCCAAAACTCTGGAATCAAATGAAAATGCAAAAGCAAACACACGGTCAGACTGACAGACAGACTTGTATAGTAGGTATATTGTAAAGACCTGCAACCAGTGTGCTGTGCCATTCCTGCCCATTGGCCATTTGACCTTGAGACACTCAGGGGGACTAGATCAGAATGGCACTTAAGGATGGGTATGGATCCTCATTGTCTGTACCTCTAGGAAAATGCAAGTTGGGGTTGGGGAGATGTGTTGGCATCTTTGATCTACATCACTGAACTGATATTCTAGACACTGAGGTAAGGAGAACTGTGGTGGAGAAAGCCTCACCTGCCTGCAACATGAACAGCTTGTGAGGGGCATGAGAACTCCACACACAAAGGTCCTGCAATGAGATAAAGCTACAAGACACTCCCACGAGCAGGTCAGTTCAAGCTTTGTCAGGAGATCAGAAGGAACTGCCAGTGACAGTGGACATTAGCCACACTTTTTCACCGCAGATAACTTCAGCGAGGCTTCCAACTCTAGGCCTCCTACAGACTCACTAGTCACGAGCTCCTTTAATAGACATCAGGCCCTGTCGGGGGTTCAGAGGCCAGGGCCTGGGTCCAGGACTCCTTCCTGCTTCCACCGGCTCACCCCAACAAGAATGAGGCTTAACAAAAACCACATTCCATGCGAGAACATCCGTGAGGCAATGTTTGCAGCTCCATTGCATCTGCATGGGAACTGGGCTTCAGTTTTGAAAGGGTATCCAAGAATGATTTTGTCATTTTAAAAATGGAACGGAGGACTGGAGGAAAAAAGGAAGACATATTTCTTACTTGATGCTCATTAATCAGCATCGAGTTCTTTCACCATAGCCATCTATTGCTTTACGACATTTGAAAATAAGTTTTAACAATGTGATCTTCAAAAGCGTTGGTTCCACAGGCCTTTTCCACACCTGAGACACCAGGGTCATTATGGACAACTCACAAAATAAATTAAAGAAAACCAGGCAGGCCCCTCAGATCTGCTGTGCGAGCTGGACTAAAGATGGCTGGGGTGGAATCCAGGCTGCCACCTTAGGCTCATCGGATAATAAATAACAGATAGCGCTTACTGAAGCTTGCCACATATTGGGAACCCTAAGAAATCCTTCACTTAAGTTAACTCATTCAGTCTTGTTGCTGTAGAAATTAGATTCTGGAGCTCCAAGAGGAATCAAGGCCTACTGTTTTGGCAGTCCCTGGTTTTGCTCACGTTTCTTTTCAGCTTCATGAGGGCTGAGCTCTGAGCCTCTGTCAGTGAGTCCCTGCGTGCATTAGGAATAAGATATCTGTGTTAGGGTGCTGGTTGTAAACCCATTGAGAAGAGCCAAATATCCTGCAAGGTCTCCATGCCCATACAGGAACTCACCCTGGGTAGTCCACAGGCAGATACGGAATGGCAAAGCTCTTTGCTCAGATCAGATGTGAGAAGAGGCTGAAAGGGCCCATCTTTCCTTCAAACCTTAGGCTGCAGTGCCCTGGCCAAGCACCGGTGCAGGACACCATGCCCAACACAAGCCATGGGGTCAGGCTGCAGAGCATAAGGAAGTCATGGGGCACCCTGGGTCAGCACTTACTCATTCTCTCCAAACAGCACTCATGGCCAGATCTTTGTAGAGATAATCATAGGCTAAGCACACAGACATAGGCTACAGAGTCAGATGGCCTTTGAAGCCAGACTTTGTCACTGACAAGCTTAGAGTCCCAGTGCCCATGCTTCTTGGATGAGCTAAGGCAACAGCAGGACCTAAGGAAGCTGAGGAAGCTGGCAAACTCCAGCACGAGGCTATACGTATGATGACATATGTCCCATGGTCCCTGTAATGACTGCAATAACCAAGTGTGCTTGTAGGCTTCCCCAAGTCTTGAGTGCCAAGCCCTTGCCTAGGTCAGCGCCAGGGGCAGAGCTGGGGTAAGTTGATAAGTTCCTATCTAGTCCTCATGGGAAGACGGAGTTAGAACTTCCAGAGTCCCTCCACAAGACAAAGGAGAAAAAGCCCATAAAACAGGAGGCAGCTGAAAGTATGCTGCCTGCTTTGATTTATGTCCCCTTTCAGCATACAATCATTGTTTTTAAATTAATATTTCAACTGTCTTTCCTGAGAAAAAGGAGGGATAACTTATCTGCTTTTAAAAAAGAAAGTAAGTCCAAAGGGCAAAGAATCTGCCCCCTCAAAATAATTCTCTTCAGAAAAGCTATAAATAAGATTTCTGATTCCAAATTGAGATAAGATTATCTGAAAGAGAATTTAAAAAAAAAACTGCCAAAGAAAAAATTTATGCACACATTAGCTAACTCCCCAAAAGGATCAACTCCTTTTACTTAAGAGGATTTTTGTTTTGTTTTGTTTTAAAAGCCTCTTTCCAATTAAAAAAAATAAAAGAGTAAATTAATATGATCAAACCCTTTCAGACATGTGAACTAAATTTCACTCAGCCTGGCAGCCCTGGGGTTCTGCCTTCTTCTGAGGTCCTTCTGTCTGCTAACCCTTTCCAGTGTGACCCAGGCTCACCATCTCTGCTTGTCCCACTCCCATGGCTTCTGCAAGCTATGTACCCTAAGTCACCAGAGTCGAGTCTTTCAGACTCTAGAGAGTCTGTTCCATCTGTCTACATCTCTGGTGCACAGCCTTCACCAGCCTGTTCCAACTATGTATCTTCTGGGTATGACTACACTTCCTGGGCCCCTCCTCTGCCTTAACAGTCTTACCTGACTCTAATCACCCCCGTTGCATGTTCTCTCTTTGGGTGTGTGTTTATATTCACATGTGTGTAATGCTTTGTGTGTAATGGCCAGACATCAACTTTGGTTTTATTTTTTGTGTTTGTATTTTGTTGTTGCTGTTGTTATTTTTGTTTTGAGATAAGGTCTCTATCTCAACAGCAAGCCCCAGGAATACACCTGTCTCCACTTCCCTCAAGAACTAGGATTACAAGGGCCTGCCACTACGTCTGACTTTTTATGTTCTCAAATTTGCTTTACTAGCTGAGCCATCCCAGCTCAGTGGCAGTCTTTTTGGCTGTGCTTCACCCAACCTCAGATCTTGACTTAACTCTGTGTGTGGCTAAGGCCACTGGAGGGCCTGAATACCAGCTCTCTTCTTCTTCCAAGACAACAGAATCATAACTTAGAATGTAGACCCCTTAGCCAGCCTCTCTTGCAGCTAAGTGTGATCATATGACCAGGTCTGGTCTTGAAGGGGATGAGTGTGGTCTCTCTCTATTCTATTTTCTCTTTCTGTGTGTGGGATATAGATATACTGACAAAACCATCCTGAGTTCACTTATATTTAATAAGGTGGAGCAATGGGATAGGAATCTAAAATGCCCTTTCAATAGCTTATGCTATCACCTCATAAACCAATTCTATCTGGAATCTTTATGGCAACCAAATTTATGCTCTATTACACCACAGTAGTCATGATTATATTAAGTTGTGAGCTTAGCCCAGATCTCACTCTTGAAACACATCATAGCCAGAAACCTGAAGGCTATTTCCACCTGGCAACTACCACAGTTTCATCTTAAACTGAGACTTATTTCCCAGTACACTTCCTCTCTTTTAGGTAGAGAATCTAGTTTCATATTCTCTGTGCTTAAAACTTCCTTATTATCTTTGAGTCAACCTTCTTCTTCAGCTTGCAAGTACTACCCATAATATACCTTCAAGATCTCAAACTGCCCCTTCCCATCTAGACTGTGATAGATAGGAGGCCAGGAGAGGGAAACAAGAGGTATTGAAAAGGGAGAAAAGACAAAATGTTACACGTGACATGAAAGTACACAGAAGGCTACGCAGAGTGGAGGGACGCAAGGAAGGAAGGGCAATGGGATAGGGGAGGTAAGAAAACAACAAAGATGAATTTTATCTAAAAAAATAAAAAACAACAAAATTGAACTCCTTGCACACTAATAAAATTTTTGAAAGAGTATTAGTAAACACTTGTAAGGAAAAAAAGAAACTTACTCCTTCCCCTCTAGACCCTCACCCTCACCCTAAAGAAGGCCTCATTGAAACACATCTTGTTGAATGGTAACAACTTTCTGCTTAAAGTGCTCTGACTTACCAAAACTCAATATGAGTTTCCATGTATTGAGCATCTACATCCCAAACCCTGTTTTGAGCATGAGCACATGTTATCTCTAATCACAACCATGACTAAGTCAGGTGTTGTCATTATTAACAGATTCTAGGAAACCAAATAAACATTGCTCAGGTCATATATCTTGTAAGTAGCACCTTGGAGCTTCAATAAACAGTTGGATAAAGGGATGGATGGATGGATGGATGGATGGATGGACAGATGGATGGACAGATGGATGAATGGATGGATGGACGGATGGATGCCTTCCTAACACTCATTCTATCAACATTAGTAAATCAGTCTCCTCTGTCATTTTCCTTCTCCCAATTTAGAGCTAAAGATTAGACCCTCAAAATTTCACTGTTCTCTTCTTTATCCAAACAGAATATCATTCCAGCAAAAGCTGTGTAGTTATTTCCTATGCAAAGTAGCTTTGGACAGGAGCTCGGATCTCTACGATCACTGCTCCAGGAAGCACTGCAGGGGGAGTACACAGTCTGGCTCCATGCCAAATCCTCTGCCACTCTTTATCACTGTTCTCTCCGACCAGAGAGACATTTTGGACTACACCTAGAAATTCTGGATCACTAACTACTGGATTTATGTTACCTGGGAGTTCATATTTATTAATATCAAACTTCTCTGGCCTGCCTTGTAGGCTCTCCACGACTTAGGCAAACTGGACTTTGGAACCCCATCCCTAGTCCTGTGTCCCAAGAAGGACTCTAGACCAGCAATGCTCATCATTTCTATGACTCACAGACAGCTGTCCTTTTCCTATTCCATTTACTGCTCCTCTAGTGGCTCTTGCTCTTCTGCATCGTTCCTGTTCTACTGGATCATTCCATGGCCAACCCAAAGTCAGCTCTGAGGCCTTAGCTATCCAGTGCTCTTTCTTTACTTAGACTTTGAAAGTACAAATTATCAAAAGTATGCTTATTACCCTTAGAATAAAGCCTGAGTCCTCCAGTAACAGGTTCAGCTTTCTACTGTCTGGAATGTTCTCCTTATGCATCATCCTCCAGACCTCAGGTCTCACAAGAGCTAGGGGAACTTCTCTGTCTATTCCTTATACAAGAACAACCATGCAGGTTCCACCCTCAGACTCTGTATCTAACCACATCTCCCCCCACTTGCTTCATGTCCCCCAAGGCCACCTGGCACTTTGTACTTTATTCTCTTTGTCTCCTCTAGATTAAAGGACAGAGAACCATGTGCCTCACAAGAGTGACCACGCAGCATGTTGACCACAGGCCTACTTTTATTTCTTTAAAGTCTTCATATACAACATGCTTGTTTTTCCTCGGGGCCTTTGGACATCATTCCCAGGGCAGACAGGGGTTTTATAAGGCTTGACCATAAAGAACCAGGAGCCAGTAGGTGGGTGAAGTATGACTTGGAGAAAAAAAATTTAAACAGAAAATTGCTTAGACTGTTCCCAGGGCCCTGGAGAGACTGTGCCAAGCACAGCAAAGAACATCACTCCCTTCTCTCTCTGGCCAACACTTGTGCTCTTGTTCTGTTCCCTTCAGGCCTCTGAGAAACTCTCTCTCTCTCTCCCTCCCTCCCTCCCTCTCCCTTTCTCTCTCTCTCTCCTACAGGTGGCACTTGTCTTGCCAGCTAAGAGTCTGTACGAATTGTTCTCATCCCCGAGGTGAGCTCTCTACAAGTCCCCTCCATGATCCAGTAGGTTCTTCACATCAGTTATCACGAACTGACATGTTCTTTATTAGTATTTCATTTACTTGTTTATTGTCTGTCTTTACCACAAGAATGTCGGCTCATAAAGACACGGTCTGGTTCAACGGTGCAGCCTGCCTGGAGCAATGTTTGTCGCACAGCCATGCTAAAAAAGGATTTGCAGTGGAGTACAAATGGTTCACCAGCCACCTCCTACATTCTATGAACGCCCAGATGATAAATAGGATCAGGGCAAAGGAACTTGGTAAATTCACTGACCCTCTCTTGCCTGCTTCTCTGCAACCTCTGGGAAAGTGAGCCATGTTGGTTCTATGGCTAATGACCAAAGACAATGAATCATACTGGCCTTCACTAAGTTCCTCTGGCTTCTAAAGAAAAAGTTCAGTCACATGCCTAGAAGAAAGTTCTTCTCACAAAAGATGCAAAGTTTAGGGATTTACTTGACATGTTATTTTGGAGAGACTAGAACTTCCTAGTAAATTTAGGGAGACTATCCCATGAAAGCTTTTCATTATATTTCATCATGCTATAATGACTGGTGATCTTGCCCTGTAGACTCAAGTGTGTGGATGAACTTTAAATGCCAATTTTTGCTTCCTTCACTATTTTGAAATAGTTTAAGCCTTGCAGGTTTGACTTACACATATTACTCTCTCCTTCAAAGGGGTCTGGTCCACTGGTTCCAAAACTCTGACTGCTCTCAGAGATTGCTGAAGGTGGAAGCCGGAGTCAGGCTCGTCTGAGTATGTAGAGTCTGGCAAGGGCATCCAGCATCTGACCAGACACTCCACGGGATTCAGACTGACACACAGTCAAGTCTGGAAATGGGTGGAATTCTAAGAAACTCCAGAACTGAAGAAGAGATCTTCCGGGCATTTATAGGACAAAGGAGAAAACAACTGGGCTGACTTGGGAAATAGGCCCAAGTTTACATGTGTTGTCCAATGAAAACTGAAACTCTCCTTCCTAGATCTGCCCAGCACACAAAACTAATTTCCTTTCCCTCAAACTATACACATAAGGTATTGGCCAAACTGAGTATTTAAGAAAAAAGAAAACAACAACAACAAAACCCAATGGGCCATAAATCCCCAGCTTATCTATTTTGAGAAACTTAAGCATTTCTGGAAATGGTCCAAACTCGGGAGAGCCAGACTGGTCACTGAGAGAGTGCATCTCCATGCCCTAGCACCTGGAAGAGTTCCAGCTAAGACTACACACATCCTGAGAGTGATGTCCAGCTCAGGGCAGGGGTGTGGTGAAGGAAGAACAGCAGCCTTGTCAGAATACCCAGCGTGTGAGCTCAGGCGAGATGCATGGGCACTCAAAGAATCAGCTTGTGTATTTTCAGATGAGCAAAAGAATAAAACAAGTGGGTTTGGGTGGCAAATATTTCTGGTAACTTTTCTTCTCCCAATTTACCCACAACCAGGCTCAAAACCCGCCTCTTTGATAGCACCACACACAGAGGTGGAGTATGGAAGGATGTCCTTGCATGAGCAGATAGTCAGGAAAAATCCCTTTGTGGTACCACACATAGACCTGATTTCATTTACTGCTACAGTTCTCTCTCCCTTCCATGCTCCTGAGTCCCAGCTCTTTCCACGGAGAAAGCACCGGGTCCTACCGTTAAGGGTGCTATGTGTAAGAGGAAGGCAGCGTGCACTCATGCCTGTTCCTCCCAGCACGCCGAACACTGTACTGCTTATGAAGGCTGACCATTAAACATAACTGTGCCATGTCGTTGGATGTATCCCAATACCCAATAGTGATAACCTAGTCACTGTCTACGGTGACAGACTCTGTGACTTATGGACAACAGAAATTCATTTCTCACAATCTAGAGGCTGTGACGAATAATATTGAGGTGTGGTCAGGGACAGGGTCTGGTGAAACTATAGTCACAGAGAGATGAGGAAAGGACCAAGGGAGCTTCCTGGGACCTCTTTATGAGCTAATCCTACACATAAGAATTCCACAGTCCCGTGTTATCTCCAAACTCCTCCAAGTCCTAAGACTGTCATATTAGGTTTAGGGTTAAGGTTTCAACACATGAACTTGGGGAAAACACATTCTACTTACAGGATTCTATGCCCAACGTGGTTCCAAACCTTATTATAATCTTCTATAGTGAAGTCTGGTTTGGGTAGCTGGTGATGAGCAAGCAGACAAAATTATGTGCCTTCAAGGGTCCTATACACACTGAAGTAATCAAATTTCCTATGGTACTATTAATATTAGCCACTCATCAGGAAAAGAGATTTTCCTTTCAACTGAACTTCAAAGTACTCCCCAAGTTTGTACTACCAATAAGGAATATTTGACCACAAGCTTCTATTATGTGTATATTTACTTATTCAGAAACTACACAATATAGTTCCATACCATCATAGCACAGACTGTATACATTTTACATAAATAAAATATATAAAGGATGAGATTAAAATAAATATAATTGCCAACTAATGTTTTCTTGTTTTGTTTTCTTGGTTATCTCAATGGGTCATCTTGCTCAGGCTGAGAGGATTAATTGTAGCTTGTGTGACCTTTTACAAATTATCTACCGCTCTGTGCTGAAGCTTACTCTGTCGGGTGGAGATAAGAGAACTCATCTTGCAGAATTCCTGGGAGGGGCAGAAGGAGATAATTTAGAGAAAGTACTTACTCCTGGCATATTATAAACACACATAATGACTGCAATTGTTACCAACATGGTATTATTACTTCTAAGTAGAATCTGTCCACAAGCATTTGGAAGACAGATTATCTATCTCCTAATGCAAACTTCTGAAGGTTGGATGACATGCTGCTTAGTCACTGGTATCACCTAACAGAAGGGCCAAGAGTTCAAGACCCAACAGGGGCTCACATTCAGCAGTGTAACAGATGGAAGTGGGACATTATAGTCTACGGAATCTGCTCCCACTGTAAATCTCCCTGCCTTAGCCCCTGGAAGGTTCTCTAGCTGATACCAGTTCACACAGGTCTCAGCTGTCACTTCCCATCTGCCGGTCTACCTCTGTCACAGTCTGTGGGGGGGTCTGCATAGAGCTGGCTGGTGCATGCATTAGAGGTTACTAAAGGACACAGAAAAGCACTCAGACTCCAAGGCAGATCCAGGAGTAGTTTTCAAATGTCCCTGTTTGTGTGGGAATGCTTTATAGCTAAGCATGTTTTCCTTGGCAGAGGTACCCCCCATTAGATGCAATTGCTTTCTGCCATTTCAAGAATTGCTTTATGTCTGCATTCGCCATAACAACAGGGCATGGATGTCAGAACAGAAATTCTATTTCTCAGAAAGCTCACATTAGCGTTGAGGGTAGCCCCACGCGAAAGATCTCTGTACAGACCAGCCTGCAGGATGATGATGACTAACAAGCTAGGCTGCTGCACCAGGGACCACACGGAGCCCACTCCCTGACTGCTGCTTCCCAGCCAACATGGGCAACGTGTGTTTAGTCTATCAGAGTATTTACTCAGGGTGCCTATCGTCATGGAGCCGAGACAGCCGTCTGGGCAAGGATGCTCTCAAATCCCCATGGAGCATAAGTCAGGAGAGGTAGAACTATCTTTCCCCCAAGACTCTTTTCCCATCCTGACTCTGTCTCCAGCACTAGGGGAGACTTGACATGTTGGTCAATCATGGCAGCCTTAGCCAAGCCTAAGTACCAAAGGGACAGCTTTTGGATTTGACTGCTCTGGCAAAGCCCAGCTAATTTCTTGGATGGGAGGCATGTGGTGGGAGCCCCATGTTAACCCTTGCCAGGCTCATGCCTGGCATAGGGCATGTTCTTTGCCAAGCTGTCCCAAGTCTTGGGGAAACAAGGATCATCAATGTTGTCACAAACATACACAGTCTGTGCACGAGAGGGGAGCCTAACTCAGAATCCAAAGACCCGGGTTCAAGTCCCAGATGTTCAGGAGCCATGGAAATTCCCATGCTAATCCAAGTCTCTGCTCTATCCCTACAAATAGTGGAAATGATAATCTTTTTCTCCCAAGACTGCTTTAGAAATTAAATAAAAAGAACAAAATCCCAAGAGTATGATCAAATATTATATGGAAGATCTGATTTGGCTGTTCTGCAATGTATACACATATAAAAACATCATACTATACACCACAAACACATTTGATTTTCATTGGTTAATGAAGGAAAATCTTTTCAAGAAATCTGAATACATATGTGGCTTTGTACCAGAGTCAAAGTTAAAGAAAGTTGAAGCAAGACCCCTGAAAAGGTTAAACGGAAATCGGAGGAAACACAGAAGGAGTGCTTTGTAGTTATACCAGGAACACACTCTCTTCCAGGCCAAGTTTCCCCAAACCTTCTAAGCCTCACAGCAATGATTCAGGCAGAAGGAATCAGTGTGGATGGATCAGTTTGACTGTTTCACATTATGTCCTAAGCACAAACCAGGAGCCTTAGGCTCTTGCCTAAAGCCGCATCCCAGGCAACAGAAGCAACTGCAAGCCAGTGCTGGACCAAAACAGAAGCCAAGACTAGCTTATAGCTCATAAAAACAGTCTTATCACAGCACAATATCCCAGTGATGCCCAACATCGTAGGAGAGAAGGGACTGGTCAGAACACAGAGAGATCTCTTTCCATCTCTGCAATGCCAGGAACATGGAGTAACCACTGACACAATCCTACTGCTATAGTAACTACAACCTCCTGTATTTTTGCTACTGAAGGTCTTTAATCAACTATATATAATTCAATTACCAGTGTGCATTAAGTTTGTTGCAGAAATCCTATGTGAGAAAGAGGAGACTATGTAAAAGATCTATGATTTGGGCAGTTAGAACATCATGGGAGGCTCTGACTCACCCAAGGAAAGATGGGGATAGAACCAAGAAAGCCCCGCTGCCTACAAGTAAAGGCATAGGAGGGTGACAAAGTGGAGATGTTCTGTAGGTAGCAGTATCTACTGTATGTGTCAGCGGACTCCTGGAGACGTGGGGGATAAGCATCGGATGTTCTGGTGAGGCTGTTTCTCAAAAACACACCACCGTTAGTTCGACCTTTCAAACTTCAGTCCAGAACTCATTAGCAAAGTATGACATCAATTCCATGGAGCTCTAGCAGCATAGAAAGGAGAAGGGTGAAGCCAACTACCCTAAACACAATTGCGTAGAGGAGGAAAAACGTGAACTATAGTGAGTGGACCACAGAGAGGGAAAGCATTATCCCGCAGAAATCCGCAGGGTGGGGCATTCTTAGAAACTCAGTGTACATGGAAATACGAGGGTGATTTTGATTTCCACCTAAAATGTGATGTTCATTGCCTTGCTGCTCTTCAGGGGACACTGTATAAATAATGGCAAGGCGAGCAGTTTTAATCTCTTCTCATGACAGATTTCTCAAGCCTCCCATCAAAATATTCTGTGACGTTCAACAGTCTCCAGCCTTCCTTGAGCAACATAATCTCAGAGGGTATGTGTGTATATGTGTGTGCGTGCATGCATATGTGTGCATGTGTGCCTGCCTGTGTGTATTAAGGTTCAGGTTCTCTGCCCATGGACTATGGTGTTGGTCAGGCTGGAGACTAGTCAAACTATTGTCACCACCTCCTCAGGTGATATCAATGTGCAGCTGAAATTCGAAGCCACCGATGAGGTCATTACTTATCCAACTTCTCCAGGAGAGGGGTGGAGGAGAAATGATTACCCCCGTTTTCTTCAAGTGAGGAAATGAAGGCCCCTGGCAGTTAGGAAACTTGGCCACAGCTGAACCCATTATGTCAGTGTCAGAAGTAGGTGTCGAGCCAGGTCTCCTGTGTGGCTTCTTCTCAGTGCTCAGCACTCACTACTTCACCCAACATCCTCCAGTTCCAGAAAGGCTACCAAGGACAGAAATGGTCAGAATCCCAGCAATCTTTTGCCCAAGAATTCTCGGAAATGCATCAGCAAATATACATCCCTCCTTACAGGAATAGCAAAATAGACCACTTAAGTAAATCAAGTCATTTGATGGGGGCCCAGAGAGCTATTGATACTAGTTTGCCTGACTCCGAGGAACAAAATCCTGAAAGGCACGGGCTTAAAATGAATGAAAATGTATCCAGTGCACAATCAAATGAAAACACTGTGGGCCTGGGGCCAGGGACTCTCTGCCAATTGGAACTCTTTCAGCGCCCTAAATTTAACCAGCTGGATTCTGCTCCCCCCCGCCCTTGGTAAGTATCATCTTTTGCAACCTTCTGAAAGGAAGAGATTTTCCTTTTAATAGGAAATCTGTATTTCATCATAAAGATAGAACATAATGTGCTGGGTTCAGCCAATGTCCTGGGATGCAGACCCTTTGTGTATTGCATATTTGGCATCAGAGAGAGACTCTGACTACAGCAAGTTTGTTTCAGGAATGACAGGCTAGAAGTGCATACCCATGGAACTTAAGGCATAATCAGCATAATCTCACCCCATCCCTAACAGCTGAATAATGCTTTCTGTTTGCCGATCCCTTGATCACTTCTACAAATTGACATAATCTTGAACCTGCGAAGCTGTTCCAAAATACATTGGGCAAAGGGAAGTGAGGCTTCCGTGTGTGTGTGTGTGTGTGTGTGTGTGTCTGTGTGTGTGTGTCTGTGTGTGTGT